>WTSP01004521.1:22587-46175 GCA_025331215.1 Actenoides lindsayi | reverse complement strand
GGAAACGGGGCCCTTCTGAGGCGTTTATTGAAGTTGTAGGAATAAAAATATAAATTTAGAGGAAATTGTAGGGAGTCTAAAACCTTCCCCCCCGGGCCCCCCCCCCCCCCCAGTATAACTTACTGCAACTGTGGATATGCTAAAGCACTTTAATTATCCATAATATTTTTTCTTGCAAATCAAATGTAGAAGTGCAGAAGAACATAACTTCTCCACAACACTTCATGCCTGTGTGTAACGCTTCCCTGAAGGACCTGCCTCCTTTCAGGAAAGAAGTCCAGTCTCTGCAGGTAAGTAACTGGCTCTGGTGGCACAGAAACCTTTCTTGTGGATGTAACTATATGGAGAATCTGTGGCACATCAGGTCTCAGCACTGTAACACTGTAGTTTTCAGAAAGCCTCTTTTTTTAATTGGAAAGTCCTCATGCAGCTTCTAGTGGCAGTTACTGTCATTTATGGCTAAGGAGACAGAATCACCAGGAAGTGAATTAACTTTCTGAAGTCACTTATGGTAGGCCAGGAGCAGACTCGGGAAAGAAGGTCTTATCTCCTTGACATGTTGATTTAAGCAAAACACATCTGAAATGTTTTGGATGCAAGAAATTCTTCCAGAAGAGGAAGAGCTAATCAGAATTAATTACATGCTCTCCTCCAGTGCTCCATGGCCCGTTCTCACCTCTACAAAGGGAGAGGGCTGCTCTATTAGCTGCTTTTTGGAGAGGGTCTTCTGTGACGCAGGAAAGCAAAGCTCACTACAGTTGGCAAGTGACCAAAGCCAGGACACGCTATTCAGCCTTCCAGACTTAAAAATAATGGTATCAAAGTTAAATGAGTCACCAGGATAACGCAGACTGTACAAATTTAAGTGGCACTCACAGAATGGGAAAGCAATACTCTGGGTATTCACCATAGTTGTGTCAAATCTAATGTGCAACAAAATGATGATGAATTCTGGATGACAGATGACAAATCTGTGAGTGACTGTCAATAGCAATGAACAGAGTGAACAGGCCACAGAAAAGAAAATACATAAATTCATGTTCCTGAGTGCTAGGAGTTAAGAATTGGTGCTCTTGGCAGCCCACGCACAAACTCGTCCAGCTGGAGCTACCCTCGCGGTATGGGTTGTGCCGACCTGAGCACGAGCAGCACATTTCTGTCTACAAAGCAGGTGAGAAGGGAGGGAAAGAAAGCAGGTAGAGACTTAGTTAGCTCTCACTGCTCAAAACAAAGTCAGTATGGGCTCACTTTAGGCTCCCACACTGAGATATCAAAGTGCCACTTCAACATCATGCCATTTGTGTTGCTCTAAGATAGTTCGCCTGGATTCTGGCTGCTGTTTCAGAAGACAGAGGTCTCTTGCAGGTCCTATTTCTTTATCTGCCAGCTCCATATGGATGTTACTACACATCACTACACTAGGGAACCTTAAAAAGCATTAGATACCTTAATGTGGAGAAGTGAATTCAGCCCCAAAAACTAAGTCAGCAGCAGAACAGTATGAAATTCTTTCTATGATGAGAATGGTGAAACACTGGAACAGGTGCCCAAAGAGGTGGTAGATGCTCCATCCCTGGAAACATTCAAGGTGAGGTTGGATGGGGCTCTGAGCAACCTCATCTTGTAAAGATGTCCCTGTTCCCTGCAGAGGGGGTGGACTAGATGACCTTGAAATGTCCCTTCCAGCCAAAAATATTTTAAGATCCTATGAAGAAGAGGAGGAATGGATCTCTGATCCATAATGTCATCCCAAGTGTGACCTTCAGGTAGGGAAGCAATGGCCACCACATTAGCTTCATGCAGACACACAATTCAGCACTACCGGTCTTTAAAATCCCAAAGTGCAAGTAGCTACAGCAACTTGTGAAAGCTGCTAACTCCATGAATGCAGCTTTTTAAAAAAACCCTGCACTTATTATAGAATTTATCTTTTTTTTCCTAAATGGAAAGAAAAGCTGAGGTAATCTCATTCCCACTGTGTGATAAACATTAACAACTGCTGACTTTTTAATGGTGAGTACTTTAGGTCTGAGAGACTTAGATGGATGGTGTAGATTTCCTGTATATATTTGAATATATTTGTTCTCACTGAATGAATATACACATGCTCTCACTCTCTATGAATATATTTTTAACATCCGTCTACATTTACTACAGTACATGTTATAACATTCAGTTTGACCTTTTAAGCTAATCTTTACTTGTCAAAATAAAGATATTTTAGACACGGAAAATAGCTAAACGTCAGCTGTCTTTTGGCTTCACCGCAGTGCCCTGATGCTGTCAAATGTATTTTAGAAATGCATAACACATCATTCCAAAAGGAAGGCTGCTGTTACCCTGACTGGATACGTCTGCGGCCAACAGTTTCCATCTTTGTATTCTAAAGCGATGGCTGTACCTTGTAGCTGAATTCAGCTTCTCCTGGATTTTGGCGAGGAAAAAGCCAAACATTATTTAAAAAGAACACTTCAAAAGTGGTTTGAATTGCTGAAAGTCAGAAGCTTCACGTGGTGTTTGACAACAGGGAAAGGACGGGTAGTGCATACGAGGCTGCGGATAAAGGAGGAGATGGTAACCACACAGTCCTGAGCCAGTACAAGCCGGGCTTCTCCAGCTGTCGTGCATAAAGCTCCACACACTTCTCTAACCAGGATTTCCTTTTTCAGCACTAGAAGTCATCCCTCCTCTCCTGTACTCCCAACAGACAGAAGCTCAGCCGGGGAAGCGTGCCGGTGGCAGTGCAGGTGCCGCTGGGCTCTGCAGGTTTCCCGCCCAGCACTGGGCCCAGGCCTGCCCTGGCCTTGAGGGAAACTCCCGCAGCTCGGCCTCGGGACACACGGGACAACCCGCAGCCATCACAGCTTTTGCTTCTGTCTCTCTACAGTCTCAGCCAGATTATCTCAGTACTAGTGGCAGGTTTATATTCCATTAACAAATATGAAGTATTTATAGCTTAAAAAAAATAATAAAATCAACTAATATTGCATGACCTGAGGTGTTGGGGCCCTCCCTCTGTACTCCAGTCCCTCCGCCTTAACCACGCTCCGGAAAAATGGGAATTAGAGGGTAGAGGAGAGGCATACCCAGTCCTCTGCTGGGAAGCACTCAAGATCTTCACCTGCATTTGCAGCCCAGGGACACTGAACACTGTGTGTGGTTGGCAGGAGTCAACCAGCTCTCACAAATGACTTGTAAAAAAGGAAGACTGAAACCCTTCACCTTTGTTTAATTCTTCAACTCAATAGAGACGAAATGAAAAGAAAGACCATAGATAAAAATGTCCCAATACTGCATGTGCTTTAAAGAATTTCTGTCTCACCTGCAAGGTTTTGCAGAGGTGTCACTTTTACTTCAGATAGCTGTTCTCTGACACTAGTGGGAATTTAACAGGCAACATCCCTAATGATTAAAACCTCTGTTTTGCAAGTGCATATGCATGCACCTAGTTTTAAGCAGGTAAGTAATACCATTAAATCTACAAGACAAGGCACGTGTATAATGTTATATGCATACCTGCACCTACAGAGAATTAAATTCAGGCTCATCTCCAGTGAACCACGTTGGGGCCAGGAAACAGTTATTAATATCTAAAATATTATCCTAATGAATAAATGTATGAGTCTTCTGCTCCCCGTAGTATATTTTTAAGTAGCTCACTTTTTTTATTGTCACACAGTTCTGAAACTGCTATTTTGTTACCTTCAAGAAAGCCTGCCCACACGACATTTGTTTTTCACATCCATAATCTTCAGCACAATACATCTGTCTGATGGTTGTAATGGACTTTGAATGCTGAATTGCTTTACTAGCAAAATATTCTCATTGAATGATATTTTTTGTCATGCCTTCAGACAATACATACTCCATAAAAGTAACCAGAGACAACTGGGTAAGTGGTGCAGCACCTTTAAAACCTTGGAGGGCTAAGAGTTCACGTTGTAGCATAACGGGGAAAAGAGGAAAGCTGCACCACTTCTACATTTTTCTTGTTTTTAATTACATAGAAACTGAAGGTTAGTCAGGGTATCCTTCATAAAGTGGAAAACATTGTGTCACCACAGAGTTTTAGTAGGCAACTCATGTCTATTAATAGGGGCACATCTGTTCCAAAGGCTTGCATTATGCAGGTGTCCGTTCCTCTTGAGTTTTTTGATTATACAGTAGATAATTAGGTAGACATGATTATTTGCAACCCCCATTTGGACCACTTATCACATTATCAAAGGCTTTAGTTTCTAATTATGAAATACAAAACAAAAGCCTTGACTTCACATCTGTATCACTCAAATAGATACCTGTTAGAAGGATTCTGAGAGGTTGAATGTTTGTTTACTTAAAAAATTAACACCAAGGTAGTGCCATTGAAGAAAGAAGAACAATTTTTGCTTTACAATGCTGTTATAGGAAACCACAGCCTTTTTTATTCTCCTTCCTAATAACTAAGAGGACTTAAAATAATATTTGGATACTGAATTCGGGTTTAAAATGCAGGTTTTCCAAAATCTATTAGATGAATGTGAGAGGCACAGATCTTAAAGACCACAATTTCTTCTCGTGAAGCACATACAGTATCTCCTCTATTCTGACAATTCATACAGCCTTTTTGCTACTCAAAAAATTTCCATCTAACCTAAAATCATAGTCAGTCTCTTTGACATCTCTTGCAGTGGTGCAGCTGGTAGTTTAGGCTCAGTACAACCCAGCATGGCTAAAACAAGATTTCCCCTTATACCCTCCACCAGAGTGAACACCAGTGTGATGCCTGTTACTGTCACACTTGTCTGATGTCATTTTTGGTTTGGACGTTTCCCTACCTCTGAAGATACAAAGTTTGCACGTTCTTTCTGAGTAACACTGCTAAGATGGTGTCTTCCTTACACATTCATGCAGAGAAAATTACATCCTGGGAACCTTTATTTTCCTGTCTTAGCTACTGCAGTATTGCTCTCTTCAGCAGAAATGCTCTCCAGTACCTATCCTGGGTGTCACCTTAACCTAAACTACTCCACTACCACTTCATACTCTGCTAGTCTCCAAGACCTTGCCTTCACCTACTAACTTAGTGGCCCACTTACTCAAACTGGCATCTTTGTGCACTCTTGGGGATACTTCTACAATTTGAGAAACTCCCTGTGAAGTCATTTACTCACTTCAATCTCTGAATGATACGCTGAAACTTGGCAAAACTCATGACAGTAAGGAATCAGTATTACCCAGTATCCAAGTGGTTAGGTTATTCACCTTGGAGAGGTGACATTTAGCACACTTAGCAGATAAAGCCAGGCTTCTCAAGGGTCTTTGCTTTTGGGTGCTGCTTCACCTCACCTCTGGTATGCAGCAAAGGGCCATCTAAGAGCTTAAGATGTTTCTACATATGTGTGGACATCTTCACTTAGGCTTCCACAGGTTTTGACAGTTGCTGGTGTAGTGACACCCACATACCTTTTTATTGCCTTATCTGCTATTTTTAGAGTATTTTTGATACTCCGTTTTCCAAAGAAAAAAACAGTTACTATGTCCTGTTATCACAATTTGGGGCCAAGACAGGCTACTCGGTAGTTAACCTATAAAACTACACAAGGTGGTGACCAGGTGCTAAGGAAAAAATATCATTCTTCCAGATACTCTCTTTCTTCACCACATCAGGCATTCCCTGCTTATTTGCACAACCTTTCATCACATAAATTCTTGATACCAATTTCAGTTACACACATGGTTAAATGAGAACCCTACTACTTTTTCCTTGGCTGCATTTCCAACCTGGGAGGCCTCTATGGATGGATCCACTTCTCACAAATTCATTGACTACAGCAGGACTTTGTTTAGAATACTTATGAATCCAGACATTTCCCATGGTGGTTTTTATTCAGGAGACATGGTCACAACCACCAGTGCCAATTCATCTTCTAGGGATAATCAGATTCAATGTTAAAATTAATTTCCTCCCTAATATCCTTCATGGATTCAAGAAGATAAATCTTATTTCTGCAATTCATTTCAAAGTGTAAGCAAAATGGTGGAAAAATCAGAGAAGCTGCAAAAGTAACTAGGAACATTACCCAGCCTGAAAGGCAGACTGGAAAAGATTGAACCATGTGATTAATAGCTATAATGGAGAATATGATGGGCATAGTGTCTGGAATAATTAAGCAACAACTGGCAGCAAAATTACAAGAATAAATGAATAAAACAGAGAAGCTGACTAGCAGGCAAAGCTGTATTTCACGAAACTTCTTCCTTCCTGCCCTCATTTCCTTACTATTCTTCTCTGCAAAGTCCCGGTTTCTTTATCAAACCTTCTACAATAATTTATTATTGTTATTCTGACAGAGCAAATTCCACCACATGCCAGTCATGCCTATAAGTTCAATTAAAATGACAAGACTGACACGCATGGGTAACTTTTGTGCAAAGGGGAAAAGAGAGGCAGCTCTTCAGTGAAATTAAATTCCGATAGCACTGTTTTGGCAAGGTGTTTCTGCAAGCACAGAAGAAAAAACGCGTTCCTGAGTTTCCGTCCCTGGAGACAGTTAACTAATAAAAGCTATAGCTGGCTTTGATTAACTCTGCATGTTTTTCTTGACCTCATTAACAGAGTCAGCTGATGGATTTCTAGATCAATTTGCATGCAAATGTAAAAGAAAAGGAGTTGTGCTGTAATGCTACGCTATCCACCTTTCTAGACTCTTCCTGACCTCATTTAATCTTTCTGTAGGCAAAGCTGAGTAACAAACAGGCAGCGGAAGCAAGGCACTCCCTGGTACCTGCCCGTTCTCAAGACCCCAGCACAGAACACTCGTGGCAGCTTTTCAAGCCAGACTTACCAGAGTCTCCCCTTGGCAGTGTGTGTGCTGCTCCTCTCTTCAGAAACCTGAGGTACATATAAAGGGAAAACAAAAATAATATAGTTTGTGGAAGAAAGAAAGTTTTTAGGATGCTATTTTCCAATTACATAAACCACAAAAGTTTTACGGAAATCAACGTGTATGTTTCTTTACCCCGTGTCACCTTGGTATCAGCAAGAATATCAAAAATATATTAAAAAAATCAGTAAAAAAGGTCTACCCCCTTATTTTGCTAAGTCATTGTCCAGTTTCAACAAATTCTCCTACTGAAGAAGCAGCCAATGTTTGCATAATTAATAAATAAAGATTAAAAAGCTAGGATACATCCCGATAACATTTTATAACAACAGTAGAAAAATGCCTCCTTTCCAGGAATATCTTATTTTCAGTGGCACTTTCTAACAGTCTGTAAATGAATAAAAGGAAGGCACACAGAACCCCCTAAGATCATCCAGGGTTTAATTTTTGACCAACAGTTCACACGAGTCTGTGATTCACAGGAGTTTTTAAACACAGGACACTAGCAGTCATTTATAACTCAGCTTCACTCCTGAGCCCTCACATTAACACAGAGATAATGGAGGCAGACAAGGTAAACAGATGAAGGCAGGTAAAGCTGAGGATGAAAAACAGGTCCATATTGATTTGTTTCTAGAAAGCAGGAGCTTACCTATTAGCTAAATTAGCAAAGCTTTTACCCACTGGGCTACTGACAAATGTCCACCGAGTTGCAGTGGACAGTAATAACAGTATTTACTCAACGCTGATGTTCACAGACACATGACAGCAGGAGAGCACAACAACGTAATACCATCTACTTGACCTTTTAAACAACAAAAATTGTCATACATGTTATTTATGTATATACACAGCTTCAAAAATCAAACCTGTTTAGAAGAAAAGAAATTATAGAAGATCTTCCTGTTAGCAGTTTATTGATCAGCAGGTTAGTATCTAATATAACTTAGAAAATGTATACAAAGGTGTTTTGACTAGGGAAAAACAGATGCCAGGAGGGTACTGCTGGAAGACGTAACACAGGCAGCTGGGCAGACAAGGCCAAATGAAATTCACTGGTGAGAAAATGAAGAGTAGTAGAAAATATGTGAGAAAATGCAGCCAATTTAGTCCCATTAATATAATATGAATGATCTACCATTCTCTGCTTCTATGATCTGTAAATGTATCAGTAACAGCAGCCATGGCAGTGTTCCTCTACCTTGGGTACCATGTCTGGGAACTCTCTTTAAACAAAGAGATAAAGTATGTGTGGATAAGTAAGAGAAGGACACTGAATGATCCAAGAAACAGATTTTATACGTGCAAAGACTGAAAATCCCTTCTGAAACATTTGACAATGATCTGATCATTAGATCAAACTTCTGTCAATAACACAGCAAGAAGAAAGCACAAGAAAAACACCTCTCAGCAGTGTCATTTTGAACGCCTAACTAACCTACACAGTGAACAGTTAGATGATGATTTTGGATTTTGTATTTTAAATAGTCCTAGTTAAATACACAACTTTTGCCTCAGAAGAGAGTGGAATGACCACGCACTGAGCAGCGCAATGTGCTAGAAACAACAGCCAATGTTTGGATTAAAACTTCTGAGTGGAAAAAGAATGTGCAGAATGACTTTTGTCAGATGTACCAAGGCCTGGAAAGTAATCCGGTAACTTAAAAGAAGATGAATATAAAGATTCAAACAATACACCATCAAATGATGGCACTGGAAAAAAGCTTAATGGAGTAAGATCATTAGCCTGGCATCTTGGAGTCAACATCACAAGAGGAGGTTTGTCATCCCCAGAGCGGAGTCTTGACAGCACTGATCTGGATTTATGAGCCAGTAAGATAATCCCTCATGATTACCTGTCCTGTTGCTCACCATTACTGCACCTTCAAGGAGGCTGTTTCATTGTGTGCTCTTCATGTCGTGCTTAGCTGAAGTATAACCCACTTGAAGACCACCTATACTTACAGCTTATTCATATACAAATTAATGGAGGCTGGTAAAGTTGTACATCCATTAAGCAGAGCATTAGCTTTCATGGCATTCATTTATCTATCAAAGATACTTTATTTATCATAATTTTTCTGAAAGCTTGTTTACTAAGAGGCCATGCTGGCAGGATATTGCGGCTATCAATGATTTTTATGCCTTATACATAAAATTTGAAAAATGAAAACTCTTATCATTTGCCTCTTAGTTGGTATGCAATGGTCATAAGCCAATGACTGCTCTAACCTCTTTTCATGAAGAGAACATAGTTCAAAACTTTTGGGTTTGTTCCCCTTCTATTTAAAAAAAAACCACCCAGCAAACCACCAACATAACAAACAAGCAACAAAGCTTTGATTAGCTGATTAATAACAGTGACCTTGAAACGTAGAATAACTGATCACATTAAAATACTATTTATTCATTGGTCCAGAAAGAGGAAATAGAGCGTGAACAATTGTATAACTTGGTTGTCAGGAGAAGCAACTGGATGAATCCACTGTCTAGCCTTGCTCCAGGTGCTTATTTCATTTCCAGATTCACAACTAGAGCCAGCTTTTCAGTTTGGGTAGATATAGAAAGTTCTGATCTGGAGCCCATCCCATTCTGTTACTGTTCTAGGCACTACATCACTCAATGGCTCATTATCATTGTCTTCACAGGGATTCCATTCACTCTGAAAGTCGTTCCTCACATGGTTTCACAGAACAGCCCCGTATCGCAATCCCAGCTGAGACTGCTGCTGGGGGGAAGGCACTGGGCCCAGCACGCAGCAGCCTGGCACTGCCCAGTGCTTACACGGGATGCTTGCTACCTCGGGGACAAATAACACTGTAATTTTACCAATGCCTCTACGGCTTTAGAAATTGAAGTTGTCATCTAGGCTGATGTCCCTAGGCCAAATCCTTTAAGACAGTTAAGCATGACGAAATCAGTAAGATTCTCTCACTACAGTACTTCGTTTGCATCTAGAATTTTGCCAAATTCCAACACACACCGGCCTGAAACGGTCTGTATTGCTTGTCCACTGCAGGCTGCTTTCATAGCTCCTGCTGTGTCAGCAGTTCTCGGAAAAGGGAGCAAATATTTTGTCCATGTTTAAAAGAAATCCTCATGCCTCTTTGAACTCAGAAATCCTAGTAAGCAAACCATTTGGTGGAGTGACTTTGAAGTAGATGCTCACAAGCTTAATTGTGACATTTCCTGACTGTGGACAGCTTGGCTTTCTGAATCAAAAGGCTCCTCTGTTCCATCTTTCTGCGAGTAACTTTTTTCCAGGAGAGTATTATGGCTTCTACACAGAACAAAGTGTTCTGATTCCTGCTTAGCCATACTGATCTCAACTCCTAATTCCTCTAGCTGGCCAGCAAAAGACAGAAGGTATATTTTCCCTTTAATAGTTTTATAGTTAATACTTCCGTTATTACTTCTAATCTGAGAAATATCAAGCAGTGCTTCCAGTTGTGTTTGACTGTTGCCTTCACACCTTGTGCACTATGCAAAGATACATAGGATTGAAGGGTTACACTGTAAAGCATTTAATCCTAAATACTTGAATAAGAAGAAATTTTACATGCACTCTCAATCACTATTTTTAGCTGATTCACTTTCCTTGATAATTGTTTCTAAACTAAATAAATTCTCTTTCTCTGTACATTGTATTTATTCACAAAAAAATGCTCAGATTTCAGTTGTAAACCCCATGCTTGCGCGATACAAAGACGTCTATCCGATCCAGAGACAAAATCACCAGAAAGATCAATCTTTAGAAACATCTCCATCCACACTGTCAAATCCTGACCTATCATACTGATGTGAAATATGCCACAAGCACCAGTTATTTTACTAAATGCTCATCATCTTTATTGATAACTACAAGCTCAATGAACGTAGTTAGGAAAAGGCTATTTTACACAGGCTTGTACGGCACTGAGAGTTTATAGCAGATGTTCTCAACGGATTTGATGTATTTTATGCTTTACAATGCTATCTCAGTAATATCAGTAATATCTTACTGCCAGTATTCTCAAGCTAGAAACCAGAGAGAGGGAGAAAGACAGATAAGTCTGGTACCGAAGCATTACTATTTAACAAAACAAATCTATTATGTTTGCCTTATTTTAGATTTGTGGAATTACCTGGAAGTCTCGAGGATTTAAGATTGATAGCTCTCTTGTGAGCAGACAGGAACATGAAACTGTGTAGCTATTCAGAGGCATGGTTTCTTCCACGCCTACGCTTGTAGAGTACATAGGGATGCACAAACTGACCATCGTATCTGGCACCGATTTTGTGCCCTGCAAAGATGGTGGTGACATACACAGGTGATATAAAAAAACCATCATGGCCTTTGAAAACTCGTGTTCTCTTCAGCTAGTCACTCCTCGCCCAGAAGCGTTTTCCCGAGTCCATGAAGGAGCCCTGAATTAGGCCGTGCGTGAAGCAGCAGCGCTTCCGATGCCGAGGCCAGCGCTGCCATAACCCCCCCCAGGCTCAGCTGCTAGGCTGGAGGTTGTGTTCTCCCGTCCCCGTGACCCCTGCTGCCACAACCCCCCCCAGGCTCAGCTGCTAGGCTGGAGGTTGTGTTCTCCCGTCCCCGTGACCCCTGCTGCCACCGCTGTCAGCGGTGCGATGTAACACGGTGCAGCAGAGGAAGGACACAGATGTGACACGCTCCGAAATGCCCAACACCAGTGACCGGGACTGCGCCCGGCAGCTGGGACCCGGTGCTCTCTTTGCCATCCCTGCGCTATGGAACTTAGACTCTTCAATCTGTAATGGCATCTAGAAACATTCCCTACAACTGAGCACATCCTGCGTGTATGCAGACACACAGCTCATGCAACATCAACAGGTGTGCAGGAAGCTTTGATTCGTATTTGTTTGTAAACTGGAGCCTCGATAGGCTTCCTAGAGTCAACCGTTCAGTTTATTCCATACATAAGGTGGCAAAATCTACTCCTTCACCTGTACTGTATGCTGAGTACCAGCACAGGACATAGCAAACAGAGAGTGAGTTTGGATGCTATCTCACAATCAGACAATGGCTCAGTGTGCTTCAACTTCTGAACTGATTCACAAACAGCGAGCATCCCATGGTATCTTCTTGAATGAATGGTACCTATTTACATCTGCTCTACTGAGGTCAGCACAAGTTCTGCCACTTATTGCAGCATTAGCCCACTGCTGCTGCCTTTTGAAAATGTCGTGTGAAATAAATATGCAAATGATTGCGGTCATTTTTAAAGTCCAGATGAAAAAATCCTAAAGGGTATCTGCTCATCCTGCTTATGTTTTTTTAACTTTTAGCTCCTAAAGCTGTGACACGTTTAAATGCACGCAGTGGCTGTTTTTCCAGGTAACTCCTCAGAAACACCACAAAATATTAATGAAGTTGTTAAGAAAGCAAAAGGCACACAACACCGACAATCATCACATATTTAATTCACTGCTTTTTTCATTCTTTTCCCATTACAAATGTACTAAATGACAATATAATTATAACCTAAAGCTGTTGGTAATTATATGCAAAGTGGTATAATAGCAATGAAACCCTAATGCTGAGAGAGAGAGAGAGAGAAAGAGACTGAGGGAAGCCAGAGTCAAAATAATGATTACTCATTGTACTCCTGGGTACCCCCTAAAATTGTTTGATTCTGATGGGTTACCCAACCTGAAAATTACCTGAAAAAAAACCAGGTCAGGTATAGTATAGAAAAACAAATTAATTACCAGTAAATTACTTGCTGTTGTTGAGCCAAGCATTAGCTCATCAGCATTCAGCACTACTGGAAGACAGTGGAGAGAACACTATTTGCATCAGGAGTTGAAAGCAGAGAACAGCAAAAGGAAAGTCTCGTTGGAAGCTCTCCTTCTAACGCTACCAACCTTTCCTCCAGCCAGCCTTGAGCTCAATGTCCAATGCCAGAGTGGTGCTGCCAGCAGATTACCATTCTCTTCCCTTTTCTCCTGCCTTGGACATGGGCTGCATTACCTGTAGGGAGTTGCTCTTTGGCCTGGTGGGGCCCATCCCCTCACCTGCTGGTCTCTTGCGGGCCCTAGCAAGTCCCCCTGACCAGAAGAGCTCCTTGATTCCTTTGGCATTCAGAATAATCCTATCAGCAAACCAACCAAGACCAACAAAGTCTCAGAGCTGAGATGCACAGTAACCTAGATGTCTCTCATCTTAGCTCAGCTAATTATTTTCTCTCTAGAAATGAGAACCTGGCTCATAAATTTGTCAAGGGAATGTTTGAGTTGTGCTTATTCTGTGTTTGCTGGAATCAGAAGGATATGCCATGTAGCTACTGCTTCATTAGCAGATCAGTAATATGCAGCAGTGTGCTCTAGAGATGGAACTTAATTGAGACAAAGCGCGTAAGAACTGTGAATTACATGACAGGTGGAACTGGCAGCTTGTGACAGTGAAGGCCCTCTTTATAATATGTACAGTATGCTACAGATGAACTGAGTTAAGCTTATAGAAACACAGTCAGAAAGTTCCAGCTCCTGCTACCCTACTTGCTTGTGTAGACTTGCTGCCACATTTTAATTTCTCCTGGTAAAATATATTTAAAAGAGGAAAAAAAAAGTAAAATACCATCCACAACAGAACAGAGCAAAAAGCAGCACATGACTCAAAGACTTTGTTCTGAACTGTCTTTACTGTCTCTGAACCAACTGCTACTATAATCAGTTATATGACTTAAGGAACTAATCATAGAATCATGGAGTCACAGAATGGTTTGGGTTGGAAAGGACCTTAAAGATCATCTCGTTCCAACCCCTCTGCCATGGGCAGGGACACCTCCCACTAGAGCAGGGTGCTCAGAGCCCCATCCAACCTGACAGAGAACACCTCTGTGCTGGGGCATTCATACCTCTCTGGGCAGCCTGTTCCAGTGCCTCACCACCCCTACAGTGAAGAAATATCATCAGAACAATTAAACCCGTTTCCAACGCACCGTGCTTGTCCTGTTGTGTGTTCATGCAGCACTAAGTGCAACACAGTCCTTACCAGTGGCGCTCCAAATTCAAGCTCAAGATCAGGTAATTCGGAGGGCAATGCTCAGAGAGATGCAGCTGCTCTCTTTCTCAGTGCCCTTTCCCCAGCTGGCAGCCACCAGACTGAAATGATCAACTACAAACTCTCTGGGCTTTTCAGACCCCTCTCCCCTGCGCCGAGGGCTCACAAACCCCTTCCAGATTCACCCAGTGAAGGAGTGAAGTGCAAAATGCTTAAACCCACTTTCTGACTGTGCCCGGTGTCTCGTGCAGCCCCTGACACGTGCAGCACTGTGTGTACATCCGATGCGAGGGCTCTGTGGGCACCTTCTGACTGTCACCAGACAGGGAGGGCAGTTGGGCAGCAGCAGACAGTAAGAAAACCTCATTTCTCCTTTAGATTGTACAAGTTCCATACAACGCGAGCTGCTTGAAGGGGGTTGCTCTTTAAAAAAAGCACATGGGCCTCCAATTCGCGAACAACTGTCAACTAAAATCACTTTCTGCATTGTAATGGCCAAATACTGATTTGTTTGCCTATGTGCTCATTTGCTACGGGGCACGGGGTAGAGAAGCACTGAGATATGTGACCACGAGTGCAAAGCAGCTGTAAGAACTTACTGAATCGGAAAGGTTGTGACAGATATCTGCTTTGCACCGACTGCGTCCCGGATAAATTATTATGTATGATTCATAAATGCACAAACCAGAAAACACAATTACAGTCACCACCTATAACTTCCTTCATTTTAAGTATAGATTTTTATCCACCGTTTTTAGCTAAATGAGAAAATATTTTGATAAGTAATAGATTGTACAAAAATGCAAATAATGGACAAAATTATCTTCAGGGATCTGGGCACTTACCCAAAAATGAACACATGCAAATAAAAGGACTGCTATTGAATACGTGCTTGGAAAAAGCATGGCTCTTGTGGTACGAGATAAGATTTTATACAGTTTCTACCTTTTCAGGGTTTCTGGGATGAAGGGACGTTCATCCTGTCAGCCTGTCTGACAGCTGACTGGTTACGTGTTAGCGTGACAGAAGAAGAAACCCAGCCCCTTGTCCATCTCTCCTCACAGCAGAGGTGGCACAGGGGAGCACTGCCCTTGGGGTGACACTGGTAACGAAGGCACGAGACCTACTGCAGCTCTTGATCCCCTGCCCAGTTTGCCCACAAAACCAGTCCCAGTTAGTCCTAACTGCGGCAGTGGTGGTTTTGGTACCTATCCATCACATGCCCAATCCAAGGTAAAGATCTTTCACACAGGCTGCTGAGATGTTATCAGCTACTTGTGCATTTACTCACTGTCAACCTAAGCTGCCTTGGAGCTAAATGTTCATCTTGCCCTTGATGCAGGTGGATGAGTGTGACCGAAGGGGCTGTTTCACACAGCAGGCATTCATACAGCCAGGGTGTTTGACAGGCAACACCCTCCCCACCGGTGCAGCATCTTGCAGGCTTTTTCTCCCCTCACCCTCCTCCTGCCCGCTTTCTGCCACCTGCCCCCACTCTTCACCACGGCCAGAGGAGAAGCAGCAGCAGTATTCTGAAAGGTTATTTTTGGTTGTTACCACCACAAAGTCCCCAGGTGACCTAACCTCCCTGGCCCACCTCTGAGCTTCTCTAAGCTCATTTTCTGCCTTTATGTGGAGCTCTCTGCCACTTAGGGATATCGAGTGGTACATGGGAAAAAGACCAACTCAGCAAACTGCTGCCTGTCAGCTGCCTTAGTTACACTGTCAGGGAAAGATTACAGAAGAAATTTGAAACTACCAAAAAACCTTGTCCTTCTATTCTTTAGATAACAACGTGAAAATATCCTGGGCTCTCAGAATCAGAGCACTTTATAGCTCAGGACAGCCAGAGCTTTCTCTCCAGATTTAATCCTAATGCGACAAGAATGAAAACCAAGAATCACTACAGCCTTGTACCTGTGGGTATTCTTTGTGACGTGATGCCTTCAACTCATTTCTTTGTAGGTAAGCATCCTGTTCTGGCCGCTGCTAGCAGGGGATGCTCATTGCCAGGATCTGCCACTGTGGTTAGGGACTAACCACTGGGTGCAGCAAGAGAGCACAACTTGCCTGCACCTCAGGAAACTTCTGCCAGCCTCAAAACACTCCCCTGAACTAACAACAAGAAATATGTTATCACCAACCATTCAGGTCAGGCACTCTACTTAAAACCATCATGATGTATCTGCAGACAGGCCAGATAAAAATCACTTCAGACCCCTCTCCCTTCGACTTAATCTCATGCTCCTTCTTAGGCATGTGTGTTTGTGCGTGTGGAGACCATCAGCAATCACACGTTCAAGCAGCAGCACAGTCTATTTGCAAGCTACAGTGGGAGTTTAACTATGGCCTGAAACAAATACTACAGTGAATCTCTAAACTTACATAAATGAGAAAGTCAGAAAGAGGAGGAAAATCTTTTCTAGGCAGTAGTGCCCTCCACCACCACTGCCTCAGCCATCTTCAGGGAGTCATAAGAGTTTCCAGATGTAGATGGAATGGGGTCTCCTATCATCCAAAAGGTTTCTCTCACTTTGGAGCTAATCAAAGTCCTCCCTGTGCAGCTCCCTGGCTCAAGCTGGGAAAAGCCTTGACATTTTACTGCCTTCTAGATGTGAGCTGCCAGTCAGCCAGCCTTGCACGGGGTGATCTCATCACTAGGAACTACCCATGAGGGCCACTTCTTGAGAACGTTCACTTCTTGTTTAAAGGTATGTCATTTCCGTAGAGGAGTGTTGCACCCGGCTACTCTTTCGTGCTGCTGGCCTTTAGAATGATTTTCTGATGTGGAAGTAAGAGACCGACAGAAACCTGGCTGCACAGTCAAAATGAAATTTTCCATCCGAATGAGAGTCCTGTAATCTGAGCAAGGTACACAGCTGATTAATCCTGTTGATAACAGTTACTAAGGGAGATCAAAAGGCCCGCAGTGTGCCCACATTTTCACTACAAGTGTAGAGTAATAACAGAGAAATTATTTTTTATGCTATTCTAAGCATTGTAAAAGGTACCCGCCTTTTCTGGTGTTGATGTTGCTGCAACTTCAGAATAGAGAACTATGCTACAAAACTCACCCGAAAGAACAGATAAATCAAAGAGTGGTACCTTCAGCAAACAGAAAATAAGCAAAAAACCCGCCCAAAATAATATACACGTGGATGATTCCTCCCCTTTGCAGTCATTTCTTATCACCTTACAGTGGTCTTTCTTCCAAGATAGAATAACTAAGAATCAATTACATTTTACACCGAAACACTGACTCCCCTGTAACCATTATGTAATTGGGAAGCAGCTATATTGTCATTTTTATGCAGTTACACTGAATTACACAATCATTTCAGTGGAGTTATGTTGAGAAATTACACGTAAATTTGTTCATATTAAGTCCTGCAACTTATGGACTCAACGTGAAACCGCTGCTCACTTTGAACAGGCTCTGTATCTAATACGTACAGCCCTGTGACTATGAAGGTAAAGAAAAGGTTCCTTAATTAGTTGGAATTATCATCAGTATCTTTTAATGTAAAGTAGTTACATGCTAGTGAATTATTTCTATTACTCTATTCTATTGCTGAACTAAAGAAAAGGAACAATTGATAAAAATGTGTTAAAAACTTCATAATGTGCAGAAATGAAGAACATGGCTCAGAAAGCTATCATTGAGTGCATTCAGCTGGTACCTTCAAAATTTGAAAGATACTTAACATTAAATGGGAGAACTTCAAATCACTAATTTAGTTCACAGCGCGCTTCGGGGATTTGAGCAATTTCCTAATTGTATAATGTCTCTATGTGATGTGAAGTGATGTGAAGTTAAAGTTGAGCAAGGTTTTTAGTTTTTACTTGTGGCACAGCAGGATATAAAACACACCTACAGTGAAGCTATAATAGAAAGTTTTCTTTTCTGACTGATCCAAACCATGAACCTTAGGGCCCTAAAGAATAAAAGGTTCTTACTGAAAAGCGGTGCAAAAATAAACACTTCAAAGGAGAACCCCACCTGAATGCAGCGGAACGAGGTGTGGGAGTCAGGAGAAGGGGCTGCCTGGATTCATGAAAGGAGCAGACAGGGACAATTTCTTGCTCTACAGGGGACTGATAACTCTGGTAAAGTTTGACAATCTGAGACTGATAGATAGGAATCTAACCTGGGCAAGGCTTGCGCGTTAATCACAAAGTGTTTCTAAAATATCCCTCAAACCTCCAGCAACCCAGCTCGGGAGCTGAGCCTACCAAGCAGAAGGCATCACTATTTTGAGCAGCAGTTAACTGGCTTTTCCCTCAGTAGAAGACTCTTCCGTTTAAGCATAAAGTTTAACAAATAAACACAGAACCCAAATAATAATTTAAAACGTTCACAGTCACTTTGCTTTCCTGTTCAGAAACCTCATCTTTCTAATAGCGGCTTTGGAAGCTTGTCAAATGCAGATGGAAATAACAAACCATCTTCTTCATTATGCCCCATGTATCAGTCACTCTCATCTTCACGAGAGAACAACATTTTAAGTAAAAAGAACATAAATTTCACGGAAGTTAATCCAAAATCCTCAATGTCATTTGACTGCATCTGTTCTCGAGCTGGTCCTTTCCAGGGCATTTTTTTTGTATCCGAAATTAACCACGACCCTTTGCTCTCTTGAGGTTATTACTTTGTGCCTGAAACTGATAATTCTGAGGTAAGAGAGCAGCTTCTTTCTCATCTAGGAACAATGTCCTCTACCCTGCAGCCTCCAGCAAACCCGCCATTCAGCTTGTCCAAAATAAAAGCAGACGTTATTGGAAAATTCCTTAATTTGCAAAGAAAGCTGGAAAAATAACAGGCAATTACAATGAAACTCATTGTGTTGGATGTTATGAAAAGGACTGATAGGCGAGAACAAAGATTTAATTAGAGTTTGGGGATATTACCTACAATGCTTAGAACTTAGTATTTTTTATTTTTAAGGTTGTTGCTGAGAACCTGTCTCAAGCCCTGCATAATTTGAGGAAATTGTCCTGCAATATGCTTCATAAATTGGATTAATTCTCTCCTTTCTCTACTGTCCATCTCATGAACACAGTGACGGATGATTCATAATGTTACCTCATCAAAGGATTTTGTTTTGATTCATGTGACTGGCCCATTTCAACCTTGCACAATCTAGAAGAATGCAAAGATATTTCCCAAGTAATACTTTCCAAAATTGCACACGGAAACATTATTTTCTTCAACTAACTCAGCTCCACCTATCAGCTTATGAGAGGTCTGCCTGAACATACTGACCAAAAGAAAACTCTGGAAGCCGAATGTCTAAGTGATACGGTAGCTTAAGACAACTGACATCACAAGTTTCATAGTCAAGTATGCATTGGCTTTATCTGACCAGACACCCATCATAAGAATCAAGGTTTCTGCGAGATTTCGTAATGTGCTCCGTCACTTGCTCTTAATTTTGGAGCAAGTATTTATCTTCGTATTTCTCACTCTTAGTTTTGGAAGTGGCTTATGAAATTTGTTAATGATGAGACCAGAAAATGGGTAGATTAACTCAGGACTAAGTCTGCTCTGAGCTGGTTTCTGGCTGAGTTTAAAAAAGGCCACCTACTCTACAGGGAAGCCCACTGATGCCAACACAATACTGTTAACTGCTGATAGAGTTCTTAGCCAGCACCACTGCTTCATGCCTCTGCATGAACGGAAGCCCTTGCCACCTTCAATGAAGCAAACTTTGAACACACGGTTGTTTAAACACTGTTTAAATCTTCACAAACTAGTATTTTTGCCATTCTCCATTATTTCCATTTTACAGGTGGGTAAATTGAAGGACAGAAAAGCTATGACTCATCTAAACCGGAGTCATATTGACTTTTATCCCTTGGCTTCAACTGACAAACTGTGCTCTGTCCCTTATGTCCCAGAGTAAATCAAAGCAGCTTTTTCATTAAGTTTCAGACGTGTCTCATCCACACTGTTGTCTCCTGGCCATGGAAAACATAATGAAGTAAACTAAGTTTGCATGTGCACCAAAGTGACCTCAACATTTCTCTTTTCTTTTTGTACTTATGAAGGGTGTATTGTCAAAGAGATTATATCAAACTTTTAAAATGACCCAAGAGAGTTTCTCTTCCATAATAGGGGCCGTGGAATGGAAATTTGCAATACAAATTTCTGACAGGCTCTTAGCTAAAGGCATTAGCAACATTCTCTGCTCTAACTCACTGGTACATTTTACATCGCTCATGCCGTGTGCCCTCGTTTGATCTCGCTGGCATTTGAAATTCTGGTTAAGAAATGGCACAAAGAGCAATTCAGGCATTTTACCCCTGTCCAAACCGTATGACAGTGTCAGCCTCTACACCTGTCATTAGGGTTTTATTAGACATCTAATGCAGCATCCAGCTTAGTATTCTGGCCAAAACGGAGTAGTTAAGATTGATATATGGGCTGTAAAATCTTTTATCTTCTTGTGGGTATTAATTAAATAGGAAGTGGTTATACATTTGATCTCTTTCATTCAATCACCACAATACCCATGTAAACAGTATTTTGACTGAATACACCTGTGCATACTAAAAGGTGTTTAATATTCTCACTGTACTTTGGCTAACTGTAAAGAATTTATTACACTGCAATCTGGACCTAAGTCTATTGAAAATCTATCCACGCTTTCTGCTCCATGAAAATATGTTTAGAATTATTCCAGTGATGCTTCCTCTGAGGGATATTAGTTGCCCAACGCCTCTATGTTAGCTTCCCTGAACGATGCAGAACAAGGTCTAAGGCCTTGGGAACCCACAAATCACTTCATGTCATTTATTGCTAAACAGATGTATTTGCTGATGAAGTTGTCCTCAGTTGACTCAGTGGAGATGTCACATATGAGCATGATCTCCAAAGATAATTTCAGCAGCCTTGCTCTGTCTGTGTGGCATCACTACTCAAGGTCACCAGC
Organism: Actenoides lindsayi; assembly: GCA_025331215.1. Classification (NCBI taxonomy): domain Eukaryota; kingdom Metazoa; phylum Chordata; class Aves; order Coraciiformes; family Alcedinidae; genus Actenoides; species Actenoides lindsayi. The sequence continues at coordinate 25,365 of WTSP01004521.1, read as the reverse complement.
AGCATTAGTTTTTTAGCCATTTACTATGGCTAAAAACACCACCTAAGAAGAGATCGCATAAGCTTTCTACAGCAAATACTACACCTATTGATTTGCTTCGACCAGTAATGATGTTCAGAAAGTTCTCAATTCAGATGCTTCTTGTGACAGTAGATGTCATTTCCTATTAACTGGGCATTTTTAAAGTATTTTACAGCAGACTAAAACTCTAAACAGATATGAATGCAAATTAATAGAGCAAGAGACTATTCTCAGGGATATATGTGAAAAATGCTCCATAGCATTTTGAAATTACAAGAATTTCTCCAAGTCAGAAAGTGGAGTAAGTTGTCCTTTTCCTACTCAAAGCTAACAGACATCTTTGTCTCTTTGAAAGGGTCTCTTTTAAATAGTCTTGACATTGCTGTTTCAGTATGAAATCTAGATCTGTCCTCTTCCTTTTTGGTGTTCTCGACTAGCTATATATTTTTCTCATAGTGTTTAGTTGAATTCCTTTCAAAACCTGATTAACAACACATTTTCTCTTAACTCATTAGTATTCCTGAAGCAAATGGATTTGTTATAGCTCAGTATAACAATGAATGACAAAAAGAGGCGGGAAAAGTTCTTCAAAATTCACCCCTTTCTATTGTATTTATTAAAACTGGAAATGTTTGTTATATTGTGTTTTGGGTTTTTTAGAAATAAAAGCTTACTCACGGCTTTAGAAGCCCCATTATACAAGAACATTTTATAAGTATGAAAATAATCACTGCCAAGGGAACTTTGGCAGCCAGATGTAACAGCAGCTACTTTTATTTCTTTGTTATGGGTAGGATATTACCATCCTTCTCCCAAGCTCAAACTACCAACGTTTTGATTATACGCGAAAAGGAACAGACCTGTGTATGGATTCCTGTTCTCTAAGATCTGTGGAAATTCAACCCCAGGTACGATCCTTAACATAATGCCAGGTTTTGCAAACCCTTACGTATGCACATATATTTTACTGACACGAGCAAAACTATGCACATGCTTCATTGTTTGCCACACCAGGGATTAGTTTGCATAATTCACACTGTGCAATGCGGCACCTTCCCTGATGAAAGATAATAGGTGATTACCTCGAAAGGATGTGAACTCTAATGATGTGGTGTTGTACTGCTTAACTTTTGAAAAAGGAGTTCATGACTGGACATGGCTTATGTGTACACAGCGTATGAGCAATTGGCAATCTAAAGGGAAGAAAATATTCATGAAGAAAAACAGGAGAATGAGCACTATGCAGACAGGATTAATTTCAACAAGCGATGCTTCCGTGAAAGGTCATCACCTACATTATTCTCACAAGGTCAAACTGATCCACGAAAGCAGTTTTCATTAGGCATTCACAAAAGTATCCAGGGGTAGTTTAAAATTCTGGAGAAACTGGATGTGTGATTTAATTTTTTTTTTTTTTTCAAAATGGGAATCTAATTAATCAATTAATGTTCACAAGTTATTTTTAATCCTGTTTCAATAGACATTTACAAAAACTGTAGGAAACAAAAAGCTGATTTTCAATTACTTGTGAAACAACTGCTATCACCAGTATGGGGCTGCCCTGACAGCCTTAGAGAGAGAAAAGGCTTATTCTGTGTGGCCTAAGGTTGCCCAAGGTCCTGCATGCAGCAGCTCCAAAAATGAGATGACAGTGATGCTCCCTCCCCTTTTCAGTGGTTAAAAATGACAGTGCCTTGTTGAGGAACACACTGAGGCACCAGATACATACAGAAAGGAATGATACATTTCAAATGATGTTTTAATCTCTCCTTATTAAACTCTGTGGGATCTTTGCTTTCCGTTCCCAAAGCTGCCTACTTGCAGAATGCTATTTTTAGCCCCAACAGAAACAGAGGAATCAATTAGAAACAGCATAACACATCCCTGTCCCTATTCCAGCAAAACCAGAGCACGCTTAACGTGTGAGAGCTGAAAGTGGGGGAATGAAATGCTATGGGCTTTTCATTCTTTGGAAAAAAATCACAACACTGAACAGTACATGAACAAACCAGTAAACTTGTACTAAAAATCAAAGTCTTCTGTGGTTGCCTGTGCTACTGACCTCCTCCCAGCAGAAGGGTGGAGCCTGATCATTTCTCTTCAGGACAGAAATAATGCTTAACATCAATTGTTGATAGAAACACAAGGCTGTTCTTAGGAGGAATTATAGACATTTCAGGGGATAAATTGTCTCGCTGTCCAAGCACTTCGATTTACTTGTCCCACCTATATTGAAAGCTTATCAGAAACACTTTGGGCCACCAAGAGCAATTGTGCATTCAGCTACAGTATCCTGCAAGGCCTTGGTTTGCAAGAAGCTGTTTGTTCAACAGTAACAAAGATCGCTTGCTGATCTCCCACTCCGAGGAGCCAGCCAGCCCGAGGAATCCGTGGAAAGCAAGCTCCGTGGGGCTGCTGGAGAAGCAGAAGCTTCTCATCTAGAAATGGTTGGATGAACATTACACGGCAGTTACGTTTTGGAAGAGCCAAGTTTTACTGGATGTATACATCTGCCTCTCACAGACCCCTTGTGTTTTGTGGCTGCCCAGCGTTCTTATGGATTGGCAGTAAAATATTACTGAGCAGTAAGAACCTTACGGCGTGAGTGCCTGGTGCACGGGGGGGATGGACATCCACTGCCTCTAGGGATGGATATCCACTGCCTCTAGGGATGGACATGCACTGCCTCTAGGGATGGACATCCACTGCCTCTAGGAATGGACATGCCCTGCCTCTAGGGATGGCCATGCCCTGCCT
>WTSP01004520.1:0-36825 GCA_025331215.1 Actenoides lindsayi | reverse complement strand
TATTGGGTGTCCCAATGACTGGAGCAGGGTGATGTTGCCAAAACACAAGAACATCTATCAACAGATGCCCTCTGCCAGATGCACTCTCATCAGCTCTAGGATGGCTCCGCTATTGCTCAGGCAACACACCTCACAACCTTCAATCAGGGATGCAGAGAGACTCATTTTCTAGCATTTCCTCCCCAGATTTTGTACCTGAACTAGCTGAAAGCCTTTATCAAAGTGCTGGCTAAAAAAAAAAGAACAGAATTTTGCCCAAAAGCAAAGTGTTGCCTACTCAAAGCTGATAAGTTTGATTTCCCCATCACAAATCAGAGTGTGCCAATTTCATATTCATTCATGTATTTGAGAAATCATTTAGCAGTTCTCTGCAATCCTTTTGGAACACAAAATCAGTTTCAGCACGCTGGTTACATTCCTATTCATTCTATTCCTTCCTACTACTCTATATGCAGACTGGAAAAATTCTACTGTCACTCATGTCTGGGGAAGGAAGCTGTGTGTGCCACCAAAGACATCAGATCCTTCTGTATTTGGAAGGACCCCTTATGTTTGGAGGGAGAGCTGCCAGGGAGTGAGACTGGCAGAAGCTTGATATAGGTGTCAACGGCCTTTCTCTCATGCCCATAAAGCAATACGTATTCTCCATATTTCACATGAGCAATGGTCAACCAGTCATCTGGTTCTTACAGCAACACTGTGAGTCTGAAGAGGTTGAATAATTCAATCCATAGTCAATCACTGCATCATGCTCAAAACCTGTAACATCATATTAAGTACAATTTTCTTCATATATTTCCTCTTCATCTTTCAGTAACAATGACAGATTTAGGTTTTTCTACCAGTCATATTTTTCCCAAGCTGTGCCTTTATCATGTAGTTAATTATGCTATCACAGTCAGCAAAGCCTTGATAATAACTATGGGAACAAAAGCATTTCCAGAAAGCATATTTACTTTTCACTAGTGAAGTAAATAGAAATGTGAGAATCAAAGGCCAAGAAGAAAAGTCAGTTCAATAAATTAAACACAAACACTTCACCAACAAGAAAATATGGAGGGGGGATAAAACTAAACAAAATTGACATGGGGAACACCAAGTTTTCATCAGAAAAAAATAAACCGAGAAAGCTAAAGCTGAGGAAATAAATGCTACCTCAGAACTGGAACAAGCAGCATACTGTTATCATTACGAACAGGTAGAAAAGGGATATTTTCCCATAGTTCAAAATACTGAGGTTTCAAGGAAAAGTAGCTGAAATGTTTGCCTTTTTAATGCCTCAGAAAAGGTAAAGACTGCCTGAAATATTCTTCCCACTGCAAACAAAAAAAAATGAATAGGTGTTCCAGAATAATCTGAGTTTCTTCAGAAAACAAATTTTCTGCTGAGAAAATATTCTTGCTGAAAAGTTTTCAAGTCTTTCTGCCAGATACACTTAAAACATATCCTTGGGATGCCCTAGGTCTGAATCTGGGACTTCTTAAGGGGGTAAAGATATGATAGTAGTCTGTTCTTGAGACCAGAATACAAGGTAACAAATCAATATTATGTGGCAGACATGCCAACAGACTTCAGGAAGAAAGACTGTACAATTCACTGTGGTAAGAAGTGACTGCAAGCAAGTTGTTTCCGACAAGGACAACCACACTGAATTGCAGCACAAGCAGGAGACCTGCTGGAGCACACAAAGGCACACACAATTGTGTATGCAGGTTTGCAGACAATTGCAGTGACTACCTGGTCAAAACACATATTTAGTTGATGCAATTCACCACATAGGCATTTGAACCTCTGGATTTTGTTAAGCAAGAAGTCATGCATACAACTATAAACCCACAAAGTGTGTGCTTCTGTACATAAAAGTAGGTCTTTCATCTCTAAGAAGCTCCAAACTTCACATCTTACAAATGCCTTTTTCAAAATGACCCAGGAAATATATAAAAGAAAGCTGTTTGATCAGCTAGAGTAAAAAATATTAAGACAGAAGCATTAACAAAGCATTTGGTAATCCATAGCAGATTTTTTAAAGCTGGAAAATGAAGGAAAAATATAAATAAGTACAGTGTATTACATTGCAGAAAATGCATGATTAAGTAACCCAGAACACCACAAGTAATTGCAGCAGAGATTTGTTCCCTGATAGTAAACATTAATTTAAAAATACTGTTGTCATTAAGCACAGCTTTCACGTATTCCAACCACATCTCTCCTGCCAGAAACCACCAAATCCAATATCAGATAAGTTTTCTCTCTGTGGTTGACCCATTACACCAGTTAAAAATCTCAAAATACATAACAGATCAACTAGAATTTACAGCTGGCTTCCTTTTAAACTATGATGTGCTGCATGAAATTCTGAGTGTACCAAAAGAAAATTAACTTTGTGCCACATTCAGCAAGATTTTGAAGAACATACTGGGGAAATCTCTTTGTTTTGTGGTCTTCAGATTTGAAGTTTTTGTTCTCTTTGTCTTTAATTTTTCTTTCATGCCTTTCCAACCTCTTTAAACAGATCACCATTCAAATTTCTCCATGAAAGTGACTCAGTGGCATAATTTTATTTTGAAAGGCACCTGAACAAGCCTCAGTGCCCACAGGAGGAGGAGTTATTGAGGACCCACATCTGTGAACAGCAGCTGTGAAGAAGTTCCCCAGTGAATAGGAAAATTCAGAATTAAACCGGTCCCTCCTCTGGGTGACCCAGTGCCACATCTGGACCAGTGACCAAAACTGTTCTTTCCACAAATTGCAAGTCTCATTCTCCCACTAAGGACTTTCATTTTAAATTTGCTGCCACACTCTGGCTCAGCAAGCGGATGCCCACTAGTCTGCAGAAGCAGAGAAGATGAATTATTACAGGGCTTAGACAGCTGGCTATCATCAGACTCTGTAGTCTTTCTTACTGCAGAGATTTCCTCTGCCTTGGGCTCTTCTCACTATTAAGGTTTGTTCTGTGATTGGCTGTAACATTTTTAGCTTGTAGTCTCCATTCTAGCTATCCTTTTCTCATTTTCCTTCACTATCCCTCACTTAAACTCCTTTAAACTCTCACAGTGCTGCTCAGTTTATTTTGTTCTGACTTTTAAATTGCTCCATTCTCCAGATTAAATAAAGTCCTAGACACACTGGATTTTATCATCTCTTCTTGCATATTTATAAATTTTGCAGAAGCAGTAGAATGCTTTTGCTTATTCTTCTGTTATTTTCATAGGTTTTCCTACTACTGCTGATAATACATTTGCATCACTAGTTCTCTTTCTTCTGTTCAGAAATTGTGTTGGGACTACTCAGGTTTCTTACTCAAAAGTACAAGGGTTTCGAGAAGCACTCCGATTAGCAACTAAGTTTGATGTCACAAAGGTAGGAAAGCAAGAGGTCAAATGCATCACCTTGCTTGAGTTAGTCCCTTTACACTTAAGAGCAGAAAGCAATGCTTTAGTACTACAAAAACAATTCTTGTAAACTTGCAGCAACATATCTTCTTATTTCTACACAATTTAAGGACAATAACATTGACCAAATATTATATTTACTTTAAAAGAATTGTAAGAGACATCCAAAAATATTAGAAGTACTCACGCAAGTCTGCCTTCCGGACATTCCTCACTCTTAGTATTTTTACAGTGAGCAAGTTGAAAGGTGATACTGGTCTCTGCATGAAAATAAAAGGAAAAAAAAAAAAAAAAAGAAAAAAAAAAAAAGAAGGAGAGAGAAGAAAGGGAGAAAAAAGATTACATTGAGATTAATATAGTCAGACAGCTGTAACCCTCAAGTTCTAAGGACATAGATAAAATTAGGCATTTAAGGTTGAGACAGTATCATTGATCAAACCAACAGAAGCAGTTGGAAAAACTATACAAATTTTTGGCACAGAACACTTTTCAGGTCTGAAATAGAAGTAGCAGATTTCAAAACCATATATGACTTGAGAATAGGTGCTGAGATTTTGGTTTTATAAATATCACTTCTAACACAGCTCCATTATTATCAGAATAAACACCCTACAGCACCTGCATGGGTGCCCTCACCTCTTATATACCACTACCTGCAATAGAACAGAATGTCCCTGAGACACCAAACACTGTCACAGTAGCTGTGCAAGTAGAGCTAAGCAACCACCACGCACCAGCAAAAGCTCCTGCACCAGAACAAGTTCCCGCACCAGCATAAGCTCCCGTATACAGCCTAAAAGACTAGATATGCAACCGACAGTGACAAGATACTTCTTATGAAGACTCTGATCCATCTCTGATCTTCAGCAGAGCACTACAAAACTCTTTCTAGATATGATCTTGAGAACCAGCTCTCAACTCCACTAGACACTTTGGGCTCAGGCATTAATTCTATAATAGCTCATAACTTCCACGGGTCATATTAAGATGTCTTTATATTCCTCAGGCTATAAATTAACTCCTTCCCAATTTCACCTTGGAGATAATTATTTAACATCTTTCTTTGCTCTCCCACACTAACATCTCCTCTGTTTCATAGGTACCATCTTTCCTTTTAAAACCAATGTATGTACAGATATCCTTTCTCTTAACACTTGCTTAGAATTGGTATTTAGCTTTGAGTATACTGATTCTCTTTCAGAACAGAAACAGAAGTTTTGTCCCCAGAAACTTGCCTAATCTTTCAGGATATACCAGTGGGTAAGAGCAGACATTAACTCATAAACCCTCTCACTCCTGCATTCACAGACATACTATAGCCTAGTAAAGCTTATAACAGTGTCCTAACAGAAACAGATATGTTTTACTATTTTGCATCTGAAGTGTCCATATTAATAATAATGAGCAAAAGTAAAAACAATGTACTGACGTGAACTAATAAAATGTACCTTGCTATTATTTCCTTCATACATGTTGCACATTTTGCTTTCCACTTGTAGCACAAGGCCTATCCTTAAATGTTTCACAACATTTTGACAAAGTGTTAAGCAACTGGGACCATGACATGATATTGGACACTAACACAGTGTAATGAAGCAGGTCCTTGTCCTCACCAGTGAAAACCTCAGCACCTCTGAAAATGTAGCAGAGATGTAGAACAGCCTCTAAGAAACAGCGTGGGTAATCCCCAGCATATCCTCTTGCACTTCCCTTTGGGCCAGCAAAGGCCCTGAAGAGGCAGGGTTGAAGGTCAGTGAGACAGCAGCAAGACAGTCACTGATATAGGCACACTTGTTCTGCATTACCTCAGTCTATTCTGACTCTAACACAGTGCACAGTCTAGCCAAGGCTTGTCTATCCCTGCCAAATCTACTGATATGCCTGTTACATTTACACTTGGTCCCTGCTTTCCCACCCAATAAATCCTAAGTGCTTTTGTCCTCAGCAGTGCTGTTTCAGCAGAAGAGGTGAAGCATATCTTTACCCAGTAAGGATGGGGCTTGGATCCCTTGAATGTCAAAGAATGGACGTGAGCAGAAGTTGCCCATCCCAGGGAAGTGCTACGACGACTATGCTGGACACCATTTTAAAGGAATAATCTTTGCTCGGGCATTTAGACCTCTACTTTGTGCATCTCAAGTGGTTAGTGGAATCTCCCTGCAGCCCTAAGTGTGACACAGAGATAGGATCTATGAAGGGTGTTTCTGTGTTTATCTGTTTAATGCAGTTCTCCGCTCAGCTGCTATAATTCCCATTCTGGTATATCTGACTCTCCAAACATATTGAATCAATCATCAGTGCTTCAATCTGGTTGTAGAGTCTCTTCCAATACTAGACTTGGAAGTCAGAACTTGTATTTTCTAATTTTTAAGTGCCTGAATGCTTTTGTCAAGTCTAGGTATCAACAACTCAAAGTCACACAAAAAACTATTGAGGGGTGTACCTTAAACGGGATAATCTACTAGTAATAGGCAATGACTTCCACATCTTTCCCTTTAATGAGATGATGACCATATCACAGGCTGGGTACGTTCTGAGGCCAGACGCCTCCCAGGTCAGTTACTACACACACTTCAACTTTCAACTTCTGTCTTTATTTCATCTGAGACATGATTGTTACCTCATAAACCGGAAACACAAGTCAGGTATTTTAATAATCACTGTTGAAACTACCTAAATACATGAGATTGCAAACACAGGACTTGGTCACACTATCCTACGTCAGATAAAAGTTCAATTAAATCCTGTGGCACACTTGTGCAATCCTTACAGAGAAGTCAATAGGAGTGTTCACATACTGAGTATTCACCCATATGAATAAGAGTTACATAACTGGGCTCTAAAACTGCTCTATTTCAGTAAAATTCCAAGTCATTTATAGAATTCTTTTCTTAAGAAGACTAAAGTGAAACACATGCAACATTCCCAAATTATATATAGAGAAAAGGCAGTTATCAACTAAAGCAGCATGTCAGATCTATTTGGAGCAGAGTACTGTTTCCTTAGCTTTCTCTTCAAAAAGGAATAGAAATCTTACCATTACTTTAAGAGCTATGAAGACCAACCAAGAACACATGTAGCCCTGTCAGAAAGTGTGGCAGCACTTTAAAAGACAGATCATTGCCTTGCTTCTGACCTGGGTCAGGTATGTGGCACCTTTTAACTTCAAAGAGTTTTGGACCCTCAAGGGCAGGCAGGATTTCATGACTTTACTATGCCTACTACGTCAGACAAGGTCAAACGCATAAGAAAAGCTTTTCCTTGTACTACATATTTTGTATTTATATTACCCATTTTAAAATATCCCATAGCTGGGTCTTAAGTCAGTGGGAGTCACTAGGATTGTTTCAGCATAAAAACAAGTGTAGAAGCAGTGACTCATGGCCAATTTCTTTTCAAGAGTTATGCAAATCCTGTGTGGCTTCAGACTGCCATTTTCATGTGATTTTTCTTCCCTTCCTGTTTGCAGCTCCACAGCTGGACTTGCATGTTAGAATAAATCCAAATCTTAGAAAAGAAACCAAGTCAAGTATTTCCACAGTTCAACACAGCTTTGTCTCAAGACCATGCTAGCCTATATTATTTTGATATGATACAGTACTTTAAGTAATCTAAAAAGTATTACTTTTTTGCCTGTCAGTTTAAGGACACTACCAACATTTTATCACAAAATATTTTATATATTCCTTTTAATTTAAATGTCCAATCAAGTTTAAATCACACACATCCTGTGGCTTGCCCTGAAAACGAATCTGATAAAGAAAGCTGATTTCCTTAACCAAGCCATTAACAAAAAAACAACTCAGATATACTATGTTTATATATTTATCATCAGGAATACTAATTTTCATAGGAAAACAAATAAATAATTTTTTACAGCAGCTCAGGTCCTTCTGATTTTTGACTCTGTGAGCCTTGAAGAATCAGGGCCGAAAGAAGGGGCTCTGGGTCCTACTTTAAATTGTATGTGCTATACTCAAGTCAGTTCTGTCACTATAAATACCCTAAAGACAAGAGGCACAATCTGAAGCCACTGAACTGTACAGGTGTCTCACCTAGAGACCTTCTAACAATGTAAAAAGTACTAAGAATATATAAAAAATAACCAAACCAACTTCATCCTCTAAACAGAGGCTACATTTACAGAACTAAAAGTATTTTTATGATCCTAGCATACTTCTTTAGGGCTGCAAGACTACACACAGTGGCCTAAACATCATTTTAAAAACTACCTTTTGAAGAAACTCTGGAACATCTTTGCTTCAGCACAGCATTTCACTTTGAAGAGAGAAGGTAGGTGGCTCTTGGGCACAATCAGGCATCAGATACTATCAATGACAGCAAACCTTCATGAAGAAATGCTAATTTACTATTTTTTGGGACAATTCTCTGTATCACCACAATCCTCCACATGGAACCAAAGTCCAGAACAAACCAGGCTGGGGAACACCCACGTCACTGAAGAAGAGACAAGAACCCGTCTTTCCAACTACATATCCTCAGAGAGTTGCAACTTATATTGGCACCTGCAAACCCATTGCAAGCATCTGAAGACAGCCTCATCCTGCTGCCACTACCGTTGTTCCCATTCACTAGCTCATAACAGCTTCTCTGATACATTTTCCTTTAAGCTAATACATGTTAACAAGAACATCTGCCGATGGCCCAGGGAGTTTTCATTTGCCTGTGCAAAGGCTTCATCCTCAGCTCAGCCTTTACAAAACACCTTGTTGCTCTTTTTTTCACATTCAGAGAAGTCTGGGCACTGCTCCCACTCCTACCAGGCTGATAAGACTGAGCTTCTCAGGAGGCTGAACACCACACATTTATTCCACAGTTTTGCCTGTTCAGACACTGTGTAGTTCAACATTATGTTACACAGAGAATAGCAAGCTCTGCAACAGGTCATTACAGTGCAAAGAAAGACTACAAGGTATACTAGAACAATAAGAACAACTGGAAGATTTGTTTAAATGACGTCTTGTTATGAAGGAATAGTGTATAAGACAAGTGAGGGTTTCGTCCAAGGAAATCAAAACACCAAAAAAAAAAAAAAAAAAAAAAGGAGGAATTAAAAAAATAGCACAGGTGAAGTGCAAACCAGCCCAGATACAGTGCAACACCTGCTCACAGCAACATAAGCATTAGACACCAGAGGCCAAACTATTTAGAATCTAACGAAAACAAAGGCAAAGTTTCATCTACAGAGTTGAAGTCACAGCTCAGTGTTTCTGTGTTCAGTAAATATTGCAGTATTTTCCCCTCGAGCCACTGAATTCCTAACATTTTTTCTGGTGATTCTACATTCAGCACTGGACAGCACTTAATGAAGGGCCAGCTAATTACCACCTACCGTACTCACCGCTGGTGCTGAGGTGCCCGTAAAAGTCTAGGAAAAACAACACAAGGCAAAGTTAAGAAAACTAAGCTACATATTAAACTCTTATTTTAGTCTGACATTTAAAAACCTCTCACATTCAAAGCTGTACATAGAGCTATGCTCATTAATGACACTCATTAGGTGCTTTACTGACCACCGAACCCAGGAGAATTCTGTGCCAGTTTATTTCCTCGCCACAAAGTTTTTTTACAGAAGCACAATAATGTTGTTAGCCCTAAAACATAGCTTGAAAATGCAGACATGCCTCAAGGTTCAGTAAAAGGCTAGATAGATGAGAACTATCCTTGCAATCATGATATCCGAGCAACAGCAAACTCGCTTTCCGTGGATTTCACATACACCTCAAACAGCTTGTTCTCCTCTATGATCAGCCTAACTAGAATATAAGACAATTTTACCCACTTCATGCTTGCTATCAGGTTATTTTGCTTACCTCATTTGAACTTAAATTTGATCCCATAGCAGCCCCAGTTGCATATAAGTCCAATGTTAAAAGAAACTGAGTAGTACAGCTGTCAGGGACTCCTCATGCAGATTAGGGGTGGAGGAATAGGGATTTTATGACCAGGCTCTCCCGCCCCACCCCTTTATCTCCAGTCATTAGACAGTCCCCTCCCTGCTTCCTGCAGCCTATTAGAGCACCTCAACTGAGTCAGCAGAACAAAGAGTGATTCCTTTTCTACCTACTGTGATGTTTGGGGTGGGGGTGGGGGGGGGCGACAATGAAGCCCCTCTCTGCCCAGGGATTGCTTTCTTGAAAATAATGCTGCTAATAAAAAGTTCTGCATTTGTGCAACAACTCTAACCACCAAGCAAAGCACTTGGGACTAATTAAATCACACCTCTCCGAGTATCTCTACACTGCCATCATGCCACTGTCAGGTAGTGGAGAGAGATCCCAGCAGCTTCTTTCCAAACCATGAACTCAAACACCTGTAGCTTCCCACAGAAGCACACACTTCATTGAGGTAAGTGACCCCATTGTAGTGCCACAACTAAGTGACTGCAGGACTCATGCTCTCATAAAGCTACATTGGGCATTTATGGGCTACAGTCAGTGACCTGGCTATCGCATTCAGTACACTTTGCCTGGATCTTTAATGTGTATCTAGAAAGAAGTGAATCTGGGTCCAGAAATCTTGCAGTTTGATTTTAAATGCAACAGGAGGGAAAGGAGGAGCTACAATCTGTAGGTGAAACTTGGGGGTGGAAGGGTGAGGCAGGAGAGAGGGTTGTGCTCTCCTGCGTGGGCCCATGGAGGACAGGAGTTCATCCATCCCCCATAGTTTACTCCAAAGGGCTCTTGTGTGTGCTTGCTCTCACAGCTGGCCCAGCATGCACCCCACAGGAAATGCTGGGGCACAAAACCCTCCCTGATTCCTCTTCACTCTGGTGTGCAGTGACTCATTGCCTGTAAAACCAGTGTATTATAGCAGCCTTAAATTAGCATATATGTGCAGGCTGGTAGATTTTGGAGTGCGCAAAACCAGATTCTGGCTCTGCCACACTCTTTCTGGTCTCTCTGCTTGACAACAGGAGACAGACAGTACTTATTCTTGCATCACAAGCTCCAAGTGATTGTTTTTAAATCAGTCTCGTTCATATTGATGAACAACTCACTTCATGAAGGTAAAAGAGTAACCTTGCAAACCTTGGATGCCACCGAAATGCATTCCCTTCTGCCATGGAGGCCAGTATCAAAGCAGTTCTGCACTGAGGAAGAGAGATGGTGTTGTCCAAGGAATGTCACTGGAGCAAAATCCTCTTTTTACATACAAGATGCCTGCTTCTATGTTGATTTTTGTGGGGTGCACATGTGGTGAGTGTTCAGAAGGTCTTACCCCAAATGTGCAGTGGCTCTAAAGCATTTAATAGCCTGCTGCTCATTCCATGGTCACATTTTGCACACCCTTTTCAACAGATATGGAATCAAAGGAAACTGGCTCAAATATGAACCTGCAGCATCTGAAATGCTCCTTGAAAGAATGACCAAAAGGTATTTCCAATGGACATGTGCATCTCTACCCCAAAGGCAAAATGTCTCCCTTAACTTCTGTCTTTGTATCTGTGTTAAAGACTTAGGAACAAGTTTAGGTGGAACTGTCACAGCTGAGAATAACTTGTGCTCTCACAAAACTAGTCTTTCCAGCTTTTGAAAGAAAATTCCAGTATTTAAAGTGGGAATCTGCTTTCATTAAAAACATCTGTAAAACATCCTCTCTCAAAGGAAAGAGGGTAGGTTATCAAACTCAACTTCCCCGAGTTGTCCCAGAAGATATAAATATATATATATACACACACACACCCCTACATACATTTATAGCATCCCTGCTGTTTCACAGCCATTACTCTACATTGATAGTATATCGATTCCCTGACATTATATTCTCTTACTCACATTGTCTTTAAGATCTGAAATACCACTTCACAATTTACATCACTATTCCAGAGTCAGTGTATCTTGACTGCTGAAGGGTTTCCTGATGTTCAGATTGTTTTCCCTTTCTCAAAATAATGCCATCATTGCCATAGCCAAAACATGTGCCTAAATAATTCTTCCTCTCCTGCTCATGACTACCACCAAGTTTTGTAGCTGATGTTGTGTTTTCTTAACCAGTGCTTGTCCAAGCCACATATAGAAGGCTTTAGAATATAGTATCTTTAAAAGCTTCATTCAAGTCACAAATTATGATCGCAACAGGTTTTCATTCGTGCAGTTAAGTTCATGGTAAAACTAAGCACTGAATGCTCATAACACCCATAATAGTAAGTCCTTGTCATCAATGAAAAACTTTTAACTGTTAATGGCTTATTCACTGTTGTCTAAGAACTACACAATTTGCTTCAAAATAAATCATGAACTTGTAGTTTGTCCCAATGGCGTTTTAAAGGTAGAAATGTGTCCCCAGGATTATGATTTCACAAAGATTACAGCTTCAAATATGAAGTATTTTTGGGGTTTTTTTTTTGCATTTTTCCTTAGTTCTTCCACAATTCAAGGAGAATTTAAAAGTCAACCATCAAGAACTCAGTATGTAAATAGATGGGTGAAATTACCCAAAGTTTGAAAGAGCCAGTATGCTTTTGGAAGACTAGAGGGACTCTGTTACTGATGGAAAACTCAGCAGTCTCTTTAAAGCTCTGAGTAATAACAACGAAAGTAAAAAGGAAGATAAAACTTTCCTCTGCTCTTCATCTACTTTGTAGTGTGCATTTACATACACATGATTTCATGTCTGTCTCTTAATTAAGGCCAAGTGGAGCAAATATAAATATCTTGCTGATCTGAGGCAGTCAAAATTAATTTAAACTAGCCTGTCACAAGCACTACTTTCCCCAACATGCTATTCAGATAATTGTATATCTAAGTGCAATAGGTTGCAGGTAGCAATAACAGTTACATCCAATAGCCCACTATTACCTTGTATACCACTATGTCACACACTGATAATCCAGGACTACAGAAATGTTTGACTAATGGGGGATTTTATATTACTGCAAGAGAAAAGTATCCTGGGGATGACAGTGGGAGTTGGTCATAATTTAAACACCTTAAACATAACAAGAAGGGTAAATATCCAAAAGCCTGATAAAGGTGTTACAGAATGACAGTCAGATGTCACATTAGGAAAGAAATACTCAGAATTAATAAATAAAGCAAATTAACAAACAAAGAAAGGTAGTATCAGATCTAGAGTTGATCTTCCCTGTCTCTAAGTCTTTCTTTTTTGTTTGTTTTTCTTTGTTTGTTTTGGTTTCATTTGCTTGTTTTGGAGTGGGGTTTTTTGAGGTTTTATTTTGTTTTGTTTTTTAAATGATTCCATAAGCTGCAGTACCTACACAGACCTCATCCTGCTGACCAAAGAAGAAAGCAAGCAGTCCAAGTCAAATTCCAGTTACACAATGGACCTAAACTCAATGATCTCTGCACACAAGAAGATTTACCATGGATGAAAAGTGTCACTTTCTTTCTCATGCTATCAGATTTCAGTCTCTGAAAAATTCAGCTTTTGCTAGATACTTTTTGGCCTGCTACTAACTTAAAGCAACTGTCTGGCATTAAAAAAAAAAAAAAGGTAGATATATACCTTTCACATTAAAATGTTAGCATTTTTTTTTCATATTTATAAATACAAAACCTTCAATATACCTGTCCTTCAATACTCTACAATATCCACAAGGTTAAAAAAGAGACAAAAAAGGACTTCCTGAGAAAGCATGAGAAGTGGGCACAGGTTTGAGGAAAAAAAAGTCTGAAATTTTTTGTATTTTCCATTTGTAAGCAGGAGAGAATTTCAGTCTGAATCTGAATTTAAATTCCTGAGAACTAAAGGTGCAAAATCAGTCACTGAGAGAAAGATCACACTAGCTGATCAGGACAGAGGGGGATTACATTTTTGCTTAATACACTGTTCTGATTATGACATATATGTAGGAGGACTTCTGTCTTCAGAAAGACTATTGAGAAACTTCCACATGCCTTTGATATGTTTGGAGAGATAAAATCTGTCCTCTCCTACTCACTAACCCAAAGCAATTGGGCAGTTCTGCCATCCAAAAATCATCAGTAAAGTATTGGGCCAGATGCTCCCAATACATGCAATCCTGCCTTCAGTTCTGTTGTTGCAACAGAATTTCAAATCCAACCCTTGTCTCAAAAAGCAGTAGCTCACAACTTTTATCTATCTCTCCCTGTGCTCTGTAAATCTGAGCACCCAGCAGCAGCTCTCTTTACCTGAGCAGGAACAGTCTGAGGTCACCTGATTTTTTCCAGGTTCATTCAACACTTCAGACGCTATTCAAGGAGCTTTTTTCTCTTTCCTAACCCCATCAGACCACAGGTATGAGGAACACCAGCACCAGCCCATGTCAGCTAATTAGCCAGTAATTCCTTTGGCATAAATGTGACAAGACATGTAGCCCAGGACCTTTAAAGGGAAATCTAGAGTCAATTTGAATCTGAACCAATTCTCCGAATATTAGGAAGTCACTTCATGTCACCAGCTAATTAAGGGGGTAACTTCATCTACAGTCAGCCTGAGAGATGCAAGCCCTAACAGAGACTACAAAGATTCACAGCTAATTGCTTACAGGATTGTGCCATTACATTTAGCAGAGCTTGTGTGACAGGTCACAAACATGTGCTTTCAAAAAAAAGAAACTGTAGTTGACGTACCTGGATTTTAAATAGAACAATTATGCCAATGCTGAATCACTTTGAAAAATCCATCTGATATGACACTGAGCCTCAGCTCCTTCCTTAAAAAAAGCAGCACGAGTAATATTGAACACTTCTCTTTTGTTATTTTTGATTAATAGCTGGCAAGCCTCTTGATCAAACATCTTTTCCCCTGTCCTTTTACACTGCCTTCACCATCACATCACAGGCAGGATTCTGAGGTATGGCTGCAATGTGAACAACATGAAAAGGTTTTAACAGGGCAGAGAAAGAAGCCTTCCATTCTGCAGACAAGGAACCAAATGAGCACATTATGGAGAAAATCCACAAGCCACCAAGGTAAGATCATTATGCTTAACAAGCCCAGGGAAAGCATTAACCTCTTGCAGTGTTAGATCCTTGATGCCAGGTCCCAACCCAAATATCAGCATTTGTCTGATGTTCCTTCAAGTCAAAATACCCATCTGTGAAGCTAGACAATTTGGACATGCTAAGATTTTTCAGTGACTTGCTCAACAGGCCTAGGTTTCTTAAAATGGACTCCCTTTCCTCTGCTCATTCTAAGTCATCCTAATTTTCCAGATTTGCTGCCAAAACATATGTCATCACCACACCTTAGGTGAGTAAAGCTGAAGGCTCAGTGCCAATTGTTGCAACCACCAAAATCCAGTCCATGGAACACACCAGGCACAAATTGCACTGCCTCTGTGACATCTTCCTGGAGCTGCAAAAATAATCTTGAAAATCTTTAAAATACTTAAATGATACTTAGCAAAAAAAAGCTTAATCTAACTTTTAAAACCCCATTTCATTATTGTCTAAAAATAAACTTATGAACATAACTGAGCTGTCAAGACTGACATCTTCCTTTTCTCTTTTGCTCAAAGAAAACTATTGCCATCTTACTTGTGAGATAGAACATCAAATTATCCTAACCAAGGGCAAGAAAAGAAGGTGAAAAACTGGCTTGTAGGAAGAGACCAGAGTTGAAAAACAAAGATTTATCAGTAACTGATCGAAGATAAGTTGTTGGACTTCACCTTAGATTCATGAAAAGGACATGCAAAGGTTACTACCAACAGTTTGTTCCTGTGAAGGGAGTCTTCATTGGTTTGATTTCTATTGCAGCAAAGCTTTACAGGAGACACCTGCTGGTGTTACATCCTGTTAATCGATCTGATGCAAGAAAAAGGGCTGTCCTAGAGATAACAAAGTATGATGTTATCTCCTGCTAAATAAAGAGAGGTCTGTAAGACTGGATGACAGAACCCATTCCCTTCTGACCATGGCACATGAGAGGGAGACACAAGATGCCACACTCTCAGGGTAATGCAGACATGCTGCCTGCATACAGATTGGATGCGTTTTGTTTGGTTTGTTCTTGTTTGTTTTGGTTGACCGCAAAGGGGAGTAGAAAAGACTGACGAAAATATAGACATGTAATACAGCACTTGTCAAGTGCTCCACTCTGTGTTACTGAATATGTATCTTGGTGTTTGCAAACACCAGTCTTTGGACTTGTAATTATCACCATCCCAGTCATCTGCACTCTTAAAAGTAGAGTTTCCTTCCATTTCTCATCTTCCACTGTTGAATTGCCAGCTTTTCTTTTGTCCTTCCTCAAAGTTCATTAGCAAAGCTCATGGATGCCTTCATTCCTTCAATATATGATTTCTTGGTATCATAAGCAAGAAGCATTTTTTCCCAGATCAACTCAGTAGCTGATCTGAGTCCATAGAATGTAACAACAAAAAAACCCCTTACTTCAATGATTGCATCTGTAAGACTATTATTTTTATTAAAATTATGCACAAGTACTTAGTATTTGAAAGGTAGCTGTTATACTGTATGTATATTGATATACACAAGAGAAAATAAGATCTAAGAAAATATATTTAACTGATCATTTTTAAACAAACATTTATCTAAAACCAGTATGAAAATGTCATGAACACTCCCCGGTCTATGTTTTGAATGGTAGTGGGAATAAAACTCTAGCAGCAGCTGCACACTGACCATTGTAACATTGCAGAAGTCAAAACAATTTTGTTTTTCCAAACCCACTAAGTATAGGATTTGAAATCTTAGCTGCTACCCAGCTTCCAAATCTACTTGGTAAGCAATAGTTCAGGTTTTTGTTTTTTTTTTTAATTAGACAGTTGACAAAAAAAGTAGGCTGTTATATGTTGATAACTCTGGGGTAGCCCATCCAAAATGTAGACTCAGTGCAATGACAGGCAGGCAGGTAAATTCACTGAAGAATAGACTTCTGCCTAACAGATAGATACTGAGAAAACAGAAGATACCATGTGCAGTTCCATTCTTTAATTATCCGCCTTCCTTTTCCTGGTGCAATCATTTTTGATATCTGGTTTACTTCTTACTGTCACAAGCAGAGATCTGTGAATAAGGCAAGGCTTTGCTCAGCCTTCGCTTAGATCTCTGGTTCAAAGACCACGTACCACCAAGATTTGCATTCAAATCTGTCACAGACTTTTGTGATGTTGAAATCTCATTCTTATATGTATATCCAAATAGAACCCTATAGCTCTACAACTGCCTTTCCATTCCCTAAAACTGCAAAGAGAATTTTTTTAAGTAATCATGATTTGCCAGTGACTAATGCCAGAACCAGCATTAGTCCTCACACACAGTACCGAATAAAATACATAATTTTCTTTTTTAACAAGCTAACATGGGTATTCATTCTGTATAGATTAATGCTCCTTTAATATTTGTTAGTCCATTACCATTGGTATATCTCCTTCTGATGAGATTCGTCAAAATGTTCTTTAAGAGAGTTTAGATGACTGAGGTGATGAACAGTTTTTAAATCGCTTCTTCCGTTCCACTGCAGTTCGCAAAGCCTGAAGAATTACATGTTTATTATTCAGGATGTTGTAGCTGCACAGATTCAGCAGCTTGTTGAAATTTTCTTCAGTGTATGTAAGCAGACCAGTGCTATAGGGACCACTACAGCTGGAGACATCTACTCTTCCCTGATCCATTTCTGTGGGACTGCGCTCCTCATCTGAAGTAAGAACATAGCAAAGTTCAACACAGCAATGTCAATGAGGTGGAAGACTCCTATCAGGCAATGCAAAACACACAGTAACAGCCACAAGAAAGTAAATTCTCTCAGGAAAATGGTCTCAAGATTTAATTACTGCTTAGATACTACATTTGCAGCACTAATATAATCCACTAATTCACTCCTTGACTACAGTCACAGCTGATCCAGAACTGACTGGCAGAATAACTTTTCCATACAAAACACTTTCCTCCCCAAATTAAAGCTTTCCATGAGAGCATTTCACTTCTTCAGATTTGGAATTTTGTATTTTTAACTTTTCCTTTGGGTACTGAGATGACAGCTCCTTAACTACCAACTGGTAGAAAAGAACATCAGGAAGCTCCTGGATTGGGAATTCTCCCTCTCAGGTGGTTGAGAATGTAAGCACACACAGCAGTGGATGAACTACCTGAGGTCTTTTCCAATAATCTGGTACACAGACTTTTGTTCTTGAGTTTTTGAGGAAAGTTTCCTGGATCATAATAAATTAGCAACAAGAAAATTCAAGTTGATGCATGCAAAAGTATTTGTACACTGAAACCGAATTTGCCAAGTAGTTTTTCTGGCAAACAAACAAACCACTGTTTAATCTATTGCTGAACTAAACAAAATAATACAGCAGCTTTTACAAAATGACAGCTTGTTCCCCTGGCAAATCCTTTGTTTCATTATATGTTTTCAGCACTTTTTATTCTCAATTTTTTTTCTTGGAAACAAAATACTGAGAGGATTCTAGCTTTGTTAATTAAGTAAGCATAGTATTGCCTTACAAGACTGTTAAGTGACAGTGGTTATATATACCAGTGGATATAACTTAATAGCTGTCTCCTGTTGTTTATTATCAAAGGAATGCAAACTGTTCCAGGTGCCAGATAAGGGTTTTTTTCCTCAAGCTATAGCTATTCATGCTTTTAATTTTGAAACTCTTCAGTTCAGTCCCTGATTAGTTGGCCAACACTATATTCATCGTAACAGGACTGGGAATACAGTAACTTAGCCAACGGAGAAGCCTGCCAGTCTCTTGATTTAGAAGAGGAAAAAATTCAGTGGATAAACTGGATGTGACAACCTCAAGAAATGATTGATTAATGCTGTTAACTTACTCGGTGCCTTGTATTTATGGAAGGTATCACACACCAGTGGGAAATAGGCCAAGATAGGTGCCTCTAAGCTGTCCTCAAATACATAGCACTCCTTCAGGTGTTCTCGGTCTTCCTGGCTCAGCTCTGTGCTGGGAAATGGGATCCCATGCTCCAAACAGTACTCTGAGAAGAGGTCCAGTGGCTGGTTCAACAAAGAGAAGAGTTGCAACACAAAGAGAGTCTGAAATAAAGTTGCCAACCCCGATAATTGATATTTCACTGCACTAGGCAACCTGTGATTGATTTATATGTTTACAAATAAGGCAGGCTATGCACTGGAACAAGCATACCCTCTTAAATTTAACACATCCTGAGTAACAGAAATTCAGTTGATTTGCTAACACTGTACTATTTTTAAAGCAAGATTACCATTTTCTGAAATTTACATGAAATTCAGATAATTTTTGTGATTACTGGGCACACTAGTGAATTTGAATCAGGAAATTTTGATTACACGTGGTATCTCAGATCACAGGTTCTTGAGTGTTTGCTTTCAGCACAAGTCAGAACACAGCAAAACAAAAACCCTGACTGAAACTTCCTCAAACACAGTGTCAAACATAAAAGAAATATCTCAAATTCTCATTCAAAAATAGAACAATGATATTTAGTTAATATGTAATTTCAAATGTTAGTTAAATAACTATTGGGGAATTTGGTACCACAATGACAAATATGCACAGATTCATGTCTGTGTTCATGTGTGTGTCCCAGAGAACTACTGAAAAGAGACCCATTAAAGACAGAGACATTACAGTGACAGTGTTGAATATTATCACTGCTATGACTATTTAGCTTAATGAAAACCAGACCATTCTCTGAAAAAAAAGAGGCATGGTAATTCAGCTGCTGAAGTCATACAGATAAAGAATCACTTCTTAAAAACATCACCAGAGTCTGTGATCCTCCACTGTAATTTAAATGCAAAATGATATCCACTTTCCTCTCTGGCCTCAGAATGGGTGGACAGCTGGTGTTGATGAAGAAAGCTGTATCTATAAGCTTGAGGTAGTCACCCATTTCATTCAGCTGGTTGGGAGAAGAATCCAGCACTGTGTCTGAAAGTCAAGAACTTACATTATCAGTTAACTACTGCAGGAGCAAGTCCATTTTTTTCCAAATCAGCATAACAAGAAAAGAATGAAAAGACTGCTCAATCTTATGTTAGTCTTTGACACAAAGCCCGCAATTAAGTATTTGTCACAATTTTAGCATCTATAGCTCAACTCTGAGACCAGTAAGAGGGAGCAGTTTTGAGACTCAGCTTCATCCAAAGTGATACATTAGGCTGCTTTTTCAACTGGTATAAATTAGTGGCTATTTATCATAAGTGGAAGTTCTAAGCCATTCTTTTGCAGCTTTTCCTAGGAAGAACAGAATTCAAGCAAGCCTGCTGTGTCTTCTGCAAGACACAAACAAGACCAGCAGTAAATCATCTGGGGCTCAGCAAAACCAATTCCACAGAATATATCAAATAATAATGATCAAAATTTGCCTTTACACTAAAACTTATAAAATATTTGTCCTCAGCAAATATCAGCACTAAAATCACCTTCAAAGACTCCTCTAAACCAATTTACTATTACCTTTCCACATGCAAAAGTTCTCATTCTCTAAATACTTGTTATGTAGCTGCAGTCCCTTGAGGAAATTATGGTAAGTTGAAACCACCGGTCGTCCGGTCATCATTTCCCGAAGAGTATTGGACAGGCAACCTTTGGGTATCGATAAGCAAGTTGTCTGTTCATGAGGCTTCTTGGGCAGAGCAGGGTGTTCCTCTACAGGAAGAAGGAGAAGAGGGTATATGTCTGCATTTGTTTAGAGTGTTTCTCTGACAGCAGTAACAAAGAAAGAGGGACTGGGCAGACAAGCCATCACGGTCCCATGTGTCATGGGCTGCATGCGTCAACATGCAGAATGTTCTGGGCAGAGGTGGATTTCAATGTCACAGCATCACCATATTGTTTCTTGCCTGGCCTCTCCCCACCCAAAGGGCTCATGGTAGCCCTCTAGTGACTAACAAAACTCCCCAGGGATGTTGCACATTAAGCAGTCCAATGTTTTTTCCCATTTTCCAGCACAACTGTTTCTCTCCTGTTTTTCCTTCATTCCCAAAGGCTGGGTGCACCCTAACCCAGAAACAGGACACAAAAACAAACCCTTTACCAAATGCCAGATTTCGCATTTCAGAGAGTTGTGAAGAAGATTCAAATGCAAGTGCAAAGTAATCCATATCACTAACCAATGTCATGCTCATTGCCTCGGGTCCACCTGTGCCAGAAGTCCGCTGAATGACCCGAGAGGTAGACAGCATCCATAAAATTCTGGGAAAATATATTACTCCATGTGCCTTGAAAGTTTAAATAAATAAATAAATACATACATATACACATAAATAGCCATACTTACCCCTATGAATTTTTAGCCATACATTACCCCTATGGCAACCTATATGGATTCAGTCTCTTTTGTTGTTTAAATCAGCATTGTTTTAGCTATGAAATATTACAAATTTTAGTATGAATATCAAACGCCATGCCATTCCACATAATATCTGTTTTATGACTTGGTTATAAAAGTCAGCCTGTGATTTTAAATTCTTCAAAAGATCAGTTCTAACGTGTGAGATCTGCTTTGGTCTAACCTAAGATGTTCAACAAATTAATAGCATTTGTCTCAAGAATTTGTTTCCTTTTTTTTGTCGTCACTTTTGGCTGGTTCATTTGAGATTTAAATTGCATCAGATACATTATCTGGTATACTAGTATTGTTACTTACAGACCAGTAGTTATTAGACGTCAAGTCTGTGTAGCCAACTATGTGGTTATAAAGGTTATGTTTTTCTGAGATAGTAAATCACCTTCCAAGAAGCAGATGCGGGACTCTGGGATCTTCTTCATCAGGTGACCCATGAAGAACTCACTACCAAAATCCTCTGCACGAACAAAGGCCCCATATTTCAGGAAACCCACCTCATAAGGTGTGAACTCCACCCACTCTGCAAATAAGGCATCAAGAAGGACTTAATGCAGCCACCTGAACACATGCAAGAATAACATCTTATACAACCAAAAGCAGGAATAACAAGGCCTGTAGCTTTAGCATGTTGGTGACAAACAGTTCAATTCACCATGTGAATTCACAGGTGCCCTTCAATTTAATGTGTGTTAGATTGGTGAATACAAAAGCTAAATTCACCTCTTCCACTAACACTAAAAAAAATCCACTCAGCCCGGAGTTCAGGTCCATTTCTGTACTAGGAAGCAAAAATCTGGGCTGAAAGTCCACCAGTTGCTATGGCCCTGCACAAGATGGGACATTTTTGGTTCTTCTGGGTCAGCAATGACACCAGCTACTGTTCATTCTTAGAATCCAATAATCACTGCCTTGCAAAGCTAGCAAAACTCTGACCAAAACCCACCCAAGCCTTGGCTGAATGCAATGGGATTGCAAATTGTGCCTAGAAGCAGATGATCAGGTTAGCTCCTCCCACAGCTCTTCACAGCTGTCTTAGACTACTGCTGCCTGGGCAGGAACCCCAGCAGCTGAAAGAGGCTGTGAAGAGTAGATGGGGAATAAGGGAGAACAAGCTCTCAAGTAGTGGCTCTCAAGGCTGCCAGCAAAAGGCATCTTCACCCCTCACAGTGCAGTTTCTTTGTATGGGTATCTCCCTACCATAGTATTAGGATTCATGTTTTTCATCCAAGTCAGAACACAGATATGAAAACAGGGGAAAACCAAATTATGTAAAAGATGTAATAGCTTGAACTTACAATAAACAGTTTTGTCATTCCTCTATCATTGAAAGGAAACTCCTCAGATTTATAGAAGCATGTATAATAATTGTTACCTTTAAAATCCAGAGTACTAAAGTCATCCTTGACATTGAGGGACAGGTATATCGGCAGAGGATTCTGCCCCTGATTTACTGCCAGTTGCTGATCAGAGAGTTTCTGAGTACTTTCCTGTTTATAAAGAACAGTAGTCATTGTAAAAGATGAACAAGTTGCATGGACTTACACAGTATCTAAGCACGGACTACCAATGAAATGTCTCCTAAACCTCAGCAGATTTTGTTCTGTGTACTTCAGTTGTTTGACCACACACATGTTATCTGTCATCAGCCTTCACCAAAGCATTATCACTGAGATGCTTCTTGGAATTCTGGAATGGGGGATGGAGTGAATATGTGAGAAACTTGTCTGAACAGTCACTAGGATATGACTTGCTTTAAGGAAAGATAAAGATACTTAGCTACCTTGGAGGTGCTGCAGATAAAAGTCAACCTGGGCCCACTTCATTCCATACAGCTTTATTTTCTGCTATGGCTATATATTGCAATGTCTGAACTTAGCTCTGTCAGAGACACCTCTCATCTGTCTACTACTATAATTCTCATTTGATCTGAAATTAAAAATGGAAAATCAGTTTCATTAACACCTTGACTTTTTACATGCTCAGACATTTCCCCTAGGTGCCTACATTTGAAGCTTACTGTGTTATTTTTCTTCTAAAAAGCCCTCAGAAGTTTTGAGAGTCTGTCCTATAACTGAATCCAGAACTTTAGACATGGAAAGTTAGAAATCCTCTGAAATAAGGGGCAGATATAAAATACCTGGTAACATAGCATACAATCAATGAAGAGTCCCCATAAATCTGTAAAGGACAGCTTGTGCCCCTCTTGTTTTCTTTCACAAAGCTCCTTTTCATAGTATTTCATATGATCCAGAGAGAAACAGTGCAGCTTGCTCTTGACCACACGTTTCCTGATATCATCAATTGGCCCTCTGAGATCCTTCTGTGACCAATTTGAATCTTCATATAACTTTGCCATGGTCCTGGTAAAAAGAAACACACTGTGGTTCATCACTGGGTACATGACAGTTCACGGGCTTATACCACACAGAAGTGTTTTGTTTCAGGATACACAAGGTTCTCACCCTCCAAACTTTTACCTTGGAAGAGCAATTCAAAGGTCAAGCAAAATTTAGATTACACAGTGATATTTTTTTCTGCAGGGATACATTCAAAGTCATCCTAGCTTGTTTCTTCTCAGAATCAAAAGAGTAATAAAACAACACACATTAATTAACTCAAGCTTTTACTGGAATTACCCTTGGATTGTTCAGGTTCAAGCTGCAACTTCTGTCTGTCCCTCAGCTGTTTTGAAAGAAAGGTTAAGAAGGAGTTTAGTAGCAAACATGGCCCTGGACAAGTGTGAGAGCTCCCCTCCTTAGTCATGCAGCAGGCTGGTCACCTCAGACTCTTAGCACACACATTGCCAGTCTACTTGATATTTCAATGCACAGAGTTTGGGCAGATTCCAATCCCTTCTCATCCCTACCCAAATTGTTCTAGTTCTAGCTCATGTATCTTTTTACAGTACCCTTTCAGAGGCAAAATGTTCTAAAGCCCTAGACTTCTGCTAGTAATGCAAGACAGCCAACATTGCACTCCATGTTTCTTCAAGATTTTCTTTTAAATTCTCCTTTATAGAGTCACACAGGAGTTCGGCCAGACAAACATTACAAGAGGATTTCTCAAGTGTTACAATTAACTAGATAATCCAAAGGGTACGCAAAGGAAAGAAAACCAGTATTTCCCTACTTTCATTCCCTCGTTGCTCTCAAGCATGCTGGGGATTGGGTCTGCATCTTTCCAGAGATTCAAGTCTTCAGGATCCCCTCGTTTATCTTGCACATCTGCAACATCATCTCTGACTCATAATTAATATATCATTTGCCTTCACTGGCAGTCAAATGTTTACTTCTCCTGCAGGAAGCAATCCCCATTTCTCACATTCCCAAGAAAATACCAGCTTTCTGGCCTACGAGGTCCTATTCAGTCCCTTGTTGATAGTAAGAAATAACCACCTGGAACACCAAGACACCTCTACCCTTTATCTTAACACAGGAGTCTTTTCTGCCAGGTAACTGGGAAATGAGAAATGGAGTCATACAAAACCTTCATTAAAAAAATAACCACTTTTCTCGCCCATTCTCTGCACCAGGCACTGAGTTTATGACAGAAACATGTCCAGCCCCCAGGAGAACTCAATGTATGACACTGCAGAAAGGCATGTATCTGAGTCACAGAAAAACTGCAGGTGGGTCTCTCACCTGCACTGAACTGGAGGGAGATACAGACAAACCGTCCTGACTTGTTTCTTCTTTTCTTTTAGTTTCTGTAAACACCTCAGTGCAATTATAGAAATTCAGTAGTTCTCACTCAACTTGTTTCCAGTAGCTAGAAGACATAAGGGCTACAGCACCAAGCAGTCCCATGAAATGGGTGAGCATTGAAAGGAAGCCAAGTCCCAGCATCATGCTGAGTAAAATCTGTCAGCAAGGCAATATGCTTTACCAGGTTATCACCCTGCTAACACAAGCAGCAAGCACAAACCCAACTCTCCTTACCATGTTGTGGCAGATAAACCACTGATGTAGGAGACACAGTCCAAAACACCTAACTCTTGGAGAGCCAGAAGACTGCCAAACATAGCTGTCATGGATCGCACTCCGCCTGCTGTGGTCACGATTGCCACCACTGGCACCTGCTCAACACACAAAGGCACAGACTCATTCATCACCGGATGAAGCAGAGAAACGATGTAGAAAAAGTAACAGGAATGCAGATTCAAGGTTCAGTTTCAATTCACCCTCTTCATGGCAGGGTATTGGACTTGCGTAAACTTTGGTAGGGTGTCACGCATGCTGAAACCTGATCAGTGATTTTTTGGTAAGTCAGAAGCAGTAAGCATGGCTCTTGTAAGGCATAATCTATTGTCAGATCTGTAAAGAGTCTTTTCTAGATGTTGTTCAGTTTTCCTCACTTCTTTCCCTCAAAATACATGTTAAAACCCTAAGTACAACTGAGATCAGAGGAGCAGAACAAAAGCAGCCTGCATTCTTTTTCTTCCTCTCAGTTTATATATAACACCTGCTATTCTCCAGGCAGATGGTGACAAGCTTTATAGATTTATTTTAACATTCTCTTTGTTACCCATATAACCTCCTCCTTCTCTGATACCAATGCTATATGTAATTGTTTTACTTCTCTCAGGATGCAGAAATACTGTTAGCCACCCTCTTTTGCCCCATACACAGCACTTAACAAAAAACAAGACAACATATTTATTCAGCTTTGGGAACATACTTTGCCATTCCATTTAATCTTTGTTGTATTGTACCAACTACTTGGGAGTTTTGCTTTTTGTTTGGTTGGTTGGGTTTTTTTTAATTAATACAACTCAGTAACCCTTTATTGTCATTTAATAATAGCAAGTGCTACTCTGCTTGTTATTAGTGGTTGACAAATGCTGTCCTGCACACACCAATAAGGAATGAGTGTGCTGGGAGCCAAACAGAGCAGTGGAGGAAATCCCACACAGGCACATTCTCCCAGTTGTAGATGAATGTTTCCCTGACTCTTGCTCAAAGCACCACAGCTCCCTAACAGGTTCATTACTGCCTTCCAGTAACAAAGCAGCTATGTCTGAGTCCCAGAATCCCCAGAAGAGGAGAAGGCAAGAGATAACACACTGAAAAACACACCAGACAGATGCTGCTGTACCATGTGTGTTAAGCCTTCCTCTGTGGGCCTTGTGTAGCAGTAGAGAAGGGGAGTGGTGCAAAAGTGAGGTTTTACCCAAGCAATCACTTTTTACCAAGCTTAGCTATACATAGTTCATCTCAACAAATACACTTTTTGGGTGTCCCTTAGTAAGGATGTAGGTTGGCAAAGAATAAAGGAGCTACAACTGACCTCCTGACAGTTCTTCTTTCATCCTCTGTGCCAAAAAATCTTGGATATTGTCTTGTGAGCAAGCAACAATCTGTCCTATAAATTTTAGTCTAGAAGATGTGTAAGAGCTGTATGTATAGTCATGCAAGTACATCACATCCACTTCGTTCAAGGTAGGACAGAATGAAGTTCCCAAGATGCTGTCCCACATACCTCATCCTCCTGCAGGTCTTCATCTAGATGAAGAACATTTTTCAGAGCAGCAGCAACCACCTTCTTCCTTCTACAGATGAAATCTTGCTCCTCAGCACATAGATCAAACCGCAACCGCAAATCTAAATTCTTGCAACTAGAGAATAAGAACAGAAAACGACATGTTACTTGTAAGCCATTCTAGAGCTACTGCTTGAGACATCAAGAAAAGCCAGCAACAACAATAAACCAGTTTAAAGAAAGACTACTTCCATGCTCATGAAGGTTCCCCATGGCAAATGAAAGTAGGTATATGGTTATCACAGGCCCTGTATTTTTGCCTTCCTGTGGAGATTTTATTCCAGAATCATGTTCTGAACTATTGTGAAATCATGAAGAAGTTAAATGAATCAAATTCTCTGCTGATGGAAAACAAGGAACATAACTGAATTCAAGCTGCTTCACATGGAGTTCTGAAATTTGGACACCTCTTCACATTGTCTTGCTATGTATGTGTTTCCTGAAGAGCAGAGGGAACCTAAGCAGTTACCTAAGCTTAACACACTTTAGGCAAAACAACCTTAATACCATGTTAAGCTTATCTCTACTAAGAACTTGTGCTGTAAATACTTGACTCAGAAAATGCCTCTTAAGTGTATCCCTTCATACCTGTACATGATTATGAACATCATGTGCATCATTAATTCAATAACTTCTATTTTCACAGGGCTACTGTTTCAGGGTTTTTTCCAGCCAAAAGGTTATTTTGTCCCTTCTGTGACTCATAATTAATATTTCTTTAAAACCACTGATTTATCATCTACCTGCAATTAGCGCCTGCAATGTAGCTAACTAATCAGTAGGGGGTAATGTCGTCCTTCAGAAAAATCACTTCAAACTCATCAATAAATTAATTACTGTCACTTGTTTCATTGAAAAACAAACTGCAGAGGACTGGTAAATGCATAATGGTGTTAGAAATATGTTAGAAATGTGTTACACATAAATGTATACCTATTTTAGATAAAGGCTGCAAGACAGAGGGATTCTTAAGTATCAGAATTTAGGAAGTATCAACATTAGGAACAACACTGTGATTGGTTATACCCCATGACTACCTACAACCTATTCTGCGCTAAACTCTTACCAACCAAATTAAAAAACACATCATTTTAATTAACCTTTCCCCATATTTTAGCCATCTTTAACCAATTACAATCTTTATTCCTCATTTCAAAATAAACTTGTTTAAGATGTAACTTCCTTTCCACTAAAGATGATGATATGAAAGGACAGGAGAATGCCTAAGTAATGATGTAAATAAATAAATTATTTACCCATCTTCTTCCTTCATAGACACCTCGTAAGATTCACCCTGAGAATCAAGAATGAAAACACCATAAATTTTCAACAGAGTTGAAAGTTTGCCAAAGTAAGTTTTACAGTATTAATAATTATTCAGATATATAGTCTCATGATAAATCTTTGGTCTCTCAGACCTTCTGCACACAATCATCACTAGGATCCTACTTTTAAAATACTTCTAATGCAATCAGCAATTCTGCATATGCTACTTCTCCCCTGAATAACAGTTATAGTTTCAAGAATACTTGAAAGTATGCAGAGCTGAGCATACCTGTAACTCAGCTAG
The DNA here is from genome assembly GCA_025331215.1 of Actenoides lindsayi. Taxonomy (NCBI): domain Eukaryota; kingdom Metazoa; phylum Chordata; class Aves; order Coraciiformes; family Alcedinidae; genus Actenoides; species Actenoides lindsayi. The sequence continues at coordinate 9,052 of WTSP01004520.1, read as the reverse complement.
TATATTTTTTATTACAAAATTAATAACAAAATAGGTATCACATAGAAATCTCTTACACTTGTCGAAACAATACCAAATGCTGTCAAAGGTTACTCACTCTCATCACTGTTACTTTCTTTCTCAAGTCCAGAGAATGGAGGGGCACAGCCAGGGGACCCCTTACATCCATTTCCCTCCTAGCTGAGCCATGCTGAATTAAAGAGGGAAAAAAATTGTTATAAGAAGAAAATTATTTACAACCCATAGGTACAAATCTATCAGAGAAGAGCTACCTCATCATGTTTCTCTCCAGAGTTACTTTAGCTATTATCACCATCTACAAGCAAAACATACACCACAGAAAAAACATTCCTTTGGCAGCGTCATGTGCAGTCTGGGTTGACTGTTCTTGATGTAGTGGAACATGGTGGTTTCACGGCTTCTCCATTTGCAGGGAGGACCTATGGAAATATCTTGGGTTTCTTCATAGGATCCTTTCATTGTGAATGTGAAATCTCTCTCTAAGGACAAGAAGTACACCACAGAGAAATGTTAACTGCATCTAGTCTTGAAAAAGAACAAATAAAAATGACCCAAGTAATGTTTCAGCCTTAGTGCAGTCAAAATTCATTTGGGTCACAAAGTTTTTCCTCCCCCATAATCAGTGGGAACAAGGGCCAGGCTGAATAAGCAGCAAAAGGCCAGCACAGCATTGCAACTTGTCTCCTGCCGAGAGATGGAAAGCACGTATCGGACCAGAGGATACCACCAGCAGCATTCACAGTCCCCCAGTTCCCGCTGTCATCTTTCCACTCCTGGAAAAGTTGTGTGGTCCCTCTTTTACTTTCTGTTCCTATCTTAGGTATTTCATTTCCATCACACTACAATGATGTTTCGTAGTGTTCCAGCCACCTCCACACTTTCCCTTAAGCTACACAGTCACACCATCTCCAGAGGATTCCCACTCTTACCAAGTAGGTAATTCAAGAAACACCTCAATCTCTAAGCAGCCCTTATACAAACAGACTAAACCAGATCAAGTATTGATCCAGGTTCAACTACATCTCCCATTGCACAAAAAGCAGTGACAAACTATTTAAATCAATAACCTCACTTGTGTAAGGGCTCTTCCTTTTTGTTTCATTCACATGTACTTCCAAACAGGAAACTTCACGAGACTGGAAGAGATATACAATAAAATCATTGGTCACTGAAATAGTTGAGGATCCTCACTATGGATCTAGGGGTCCTGTAGAAACACCAGGCTTGGCCATGGTGTCCTGTGAACATGAAGCAATTGCAGCAGCTGATTATATTCTATAAATCATGCAAGCAATACTGTGGTCAGGGGCGCTAAGCTTGGTAGCTGTCCTGTGAACATTTAAATACCATTCAATCCTCAACAGTTAACACAAGAAATGTTAATCCCCATCCAGACCATGCTTTAAATTCCCTCTACAGTGGAGCAAACTGAAGGATACCTAAAAGTCTGCAGAGTGACTGGACAGTTGGGCCTCTACCTTAGTACCTTTGGGATGAAGCCGAAACTTCCCAAGAGAGTGCTGCATAGGAGAAAGTAGCAGCACAGAAGCATCACACAGTACGTTGGACATGGTGTGAAAGGAGCCTTTGGCTCCAAGGTAGACATTCAGTAATAAACTCTGCAGTGACACTGGATTCACTCCCTACCCAAGTTTCCTTGTTTACTGACATTTTATCAGTGAGCAGCTCACTAGCACTGTGACCAAGCACTGGTCCAAGCCTCTCCCAACAGAGAAAGCATGATGAGCATGACCAAATTGAAAACTTTACAGTCAAACCTGTGTCTCATCAGAAAGTGTTAAGATGAACTAAAGGCATAGTTCTTCCAACTACATCCTTTAGTTCTGCTCTACTGTAAGAACATAGGTATAAAAAAATAAACCAATTACCACTAGTACGCCGTTAGTAATGATGTTCTCAGATACACCCGGACTGAAAAGCAAAAAGGAAAATGTTTATTTAAGAGTGGGTATACTTTTAAATGCAAATAGTTCTATAAGCTCAGTTTTACTAGCTGCCAAGTGCCATCAGCACTTCTATCTTTCATCTCTGTCTTGTGCTCACTTCCAGGTCAAAGCCCTAGAGCTCCTAGGGACATGCCCTCTTTCTTACCTTCCTGATCAGAGTAATCTCTCCTTAGGCTGAATTACAAAATAAACACCCACCCTCAGCTATAAGTAGTAAGTGAGAATGTTACTCAGGAATGGATTTCACCAGATTCAGGAGGGAAAAGCAACCATGGTTGATGATGAGATGGGATGTCTTCTAGAGGTATATGAAGCCACTTCCCCAGTGCTGCTTTACCACTCTCTCTAAAATACAAAGTTTTCTGATGACAAATTCTGTAACATTTTGGCTTTACTCACATGTACTCCAGTAGAAATTCCACTTCTAGTTCTTCCCGACTCTGAAAATAAGATTTATTTTTTCATTTAGGGAAAATGAACAATAAACCATTTCCTTTGATAGAGTTTTGATGATTCTGTATAACCCTCCCTTGTAAGGTTTTGCTATTCTCACATCCTCTGCGCCATAATGTAAATGAATGAAGACTTCTTAGGCTACCCTTTTATGTCTCCCCACTGCTCTACTGTTTACAAACCAACCCCTGCAAGGGGACAAGAAGGGTAAGTATGCAATAAGGGGTAGAGGTCCCATTATTCATTTATTAGTAGGATGAGACATGGGTCAATCAATGCTGAGGAAGGGAAGTATAACAGGTGAATGATGTAGGAGAACTTGAGAATCAATGGACCTAGGTGGCAAGTGTGTCTACGTTAAAACAAAAGGATCTGCACAGTACAGTCACTAAACAACAAAAAAAAAATGTTTAAAAAAAAAGGTGGGAGAAGAGACTAACTTGGAAAATTGCCAGGGTGAAGGAAAGAAGAGAGAAGGGGGAAGACTGAAGTTGTAAAGGAGAATAAGGAAAAGAGCTCACCAGGGCCAAATCAAGGTAAAAAAGGGTGAAGAGTGTAAGAGCAGGGAACAGCAACTGAGAAGACTAACACATCAATAACATGAGAGGGACTGAATAACTCTATTATTTCACTGCAGCCATTTGCTGGATCAGTCTGTACGGGACACAGCCAACTCAGGAAATACCACACAAAAACACTTATCAAAGACATCTTCTCTATCACCCACAGGGAGGAAAACACTAATTACTGGAAGATATAAATCTCTTTCTGACAAGTAATGGTAAAATTTTTCATTTATATTCAGAACTAACCTTAACTACCAAATAGCCCTTCTGTCTGGCCGCACAGCATACTTTAACTTTGTAAAGAGACAGTGAAAACCAAGTCTGATAATGTAGCTGCCAAGGTAAAATCATCACTACAGTAAGGGTAAAAAGTGAGTATCTTTCTATTTACTAGTACATGTCAGAAAATGACACAGTGTCTCAGGTGGCTTCTCTAAGAGCTGGATCTGTGACAGCACTCAGCAGCAGGTGGTTCTTATAATAAACAGGTTGCTTATTTCTGCCAAAGCCTCTGTTTCATGAGAATTAGGGTGGATGCAACAGTCTGTAACAGAAGACTAAGGGATGGTTTTTAAAAAACAGTCACCTTACAGAGATGCAAGGCAGATGCTTTATAAAGCATCAGACTGTGACCAACCTATACTGTCCAAACTCACTGATTGTCTGTACCAACTTTGTCCAAAGAACAGCAGAAACAATATTCAGGAGACCCTGGCTTGTAATATCTGCCTAATTGTGCCTGCATTATGTTCCCATCCTTATTGTGATGTACACATACTCACATAAATTACATTTCTATTTAAGTCTCATTCACATTTTTGTGGGTGAAAAACCTGAAGCAAAGCAATGGAAAGACTTGTCAGACCACACAGTGAGCAAGAGACACAGCAAGAAACAACCCTGATGCTCTGACATTACCCATTCAGTCTCCTCAGCCCTCCTTTTGAGATACCTTGGTAGATGAAAGAAATCATTATGGGCAGAGGTGGCAGTACTGTCTATTATTAAGGTTGCCCTGCATGTTCCATTACTGAGTCACTTAAAAGAAAAAAAATAATTATATATATAACCCTAAGTGTTCTAAAAATTTATGTACAGACCATGAACATGGATGCTGTGATGCTTTATGGGCCCGAGTAGGAGTCGTGATCAAAACAAGGACAGCTTGACCAAAACATTTCTGAGACACAGCTCACCTTGTCTTATCTGCCCAACTTCCACCTTGCTAAACCCATGGGTTAAACCAACTCAGCACATACCTCAGAGCAAGCTTATGGCCTGAATCACACCTCAGGTGATCTCAGTCACATGAGGCTCTTTCTAAGGAACGCCATAGCCAGCTAGCGCAGGTATATTGAAATCCATAGTCAGGGTTGGCTTTCTAGCAGAGTAGTTAATGAACATTGTCCAAAGCAATAACAATATGAAACACAGGCAAGAGTGTTCTCTTGACAGCCTGCCTGACACAGTGGGTTAGAAAAAAACAGAACACATACAATTCCTAGGAACTGTAAACTCAAGCCCTTGTCAGAAGCTTGATAAAGTCCTGAAGTGTTGTTACTACACAGCCCTCAAGCACAGAAGTTGTGAAATTTTGCATTAAGTAAACTGAGTACATATTTTCCTCTCTTAAAAGATGGGTGTGATTTCTCAAACTGTCCTCTCAGCAAGTTCACTCACTGTGCATTTCATAAGAAAGTCTTTATCCCCTCTTTAATACAACTAAGCACAATATGCAGCAAATATAACTCCTAGGTCACACACTGCCCTAGAAGAAAAGAAAATACTGAGGAGATTATCATTCATCAAGCCCTGTCTATTCTTCTGATTTTAAAAAGTTGTTGTTTATCAGTAGGAGGAAAGAAACCAGATATTTTCATAAGAATACATAATTACCGACTAAGCATATCGCCTGAAAGCACGGGACAAAAATCCTGGTGAAGCTGAGAGAAGCTACTAATAGGGAGCTACTGTGCAGGGCAGTCAGGGCAGCTGCCTGGAATGTGGCTCAGTTTTTTTTGTATCCCTGCCCTGCCAGTCTCCTACAACAGCAATGAGATTAACCATCAGCTTCTTCATTTTTCTCTCTTGAAAAAGACATTTTTGAAATATAAAAAAAAAAGTCAAAAACTCCAAATGGAATGCCATTTTGCGTCTAACTACAATCATGACAGTGGGGTGACTGTTTCTGACCCCTCCTAAACACAGTATTTAACTTTGTGCTTTAATAAGGTCCTTTTAACAAATCTTTGTGTGTGACAACAACTCTAATTTTTAATACAGGTAGTTAACTTGGGACAAAATTCTGATCAAGAGTATTATTTTATCTATCCTCTTGATTTCACTCAGCTTTTCATTTCTCACCTCCGGATTCAACTCAAAATTCAGGCAAACTTTTTCTCCAAGTTGGATTTTAGCTATATCAAAGCACACAGTCAAAAGCTGGTCATCTGGTGTAAAAGTATCCTCATCGCAGACTGTCAGTTCCAAGATGTTCTGCAAAGAGAGGCAGAGAAGGATGTAAACACCATATTCTGGGACCACTGAGCCCAAAAGGCAGGTCTATCAAGACCTCACATTGTTCAGTGTGGACAGAAGCCTGCGACAGTGTGGAGCTCAGTTCACAGCCCCTGGTTTATAAAACCTCCCATCCATTTCATGAGGTTCTAGTGCTTAGAAGGTGACAAAGACCAGTCAGGGCACCAGAGAATCCATACCAAGGCTTGCATATTTACTTACTGTTACGAAACGGCACCTCTCTTGCTGTCCCTGATGCTTTCTGTATCTTTCTGTTACCATTGTATTCCTCAGCATTACTGAGTGCAAGCCTCCACGTGAGCCATGAGGCTCTCATAACAAGTCTGCACATAGCAGGTGAAGGTGTCCCCTTTAGAAAGCATCTGCTCACTGTCACAGGCACAGATCCTACCTTTACTTCACTTTGTATCATGAAGTGAAAAGCTTCATTCCAGACAGGGTTTCTGCAGTTGTGTGCAGTTCTTGTCCGGGCTTCCCAACATGAAGCTGTTGGCAGCCACAGCTTGACATAACAATCAGTTTGGCTCACTGCGTTAACAAAAAGATGCATAATTAGTACAGCAGTATTTTTTTAATTCTTTCTTTTGCCAAGGCAGGGTAAAAAGATTAACCTCTGAACAGTCCTAAATATTTCAGGACCAAAAGAAACTTCTAGGTCTAGAGTTATTTAACTTTTCTATCTACATTTATGTCAATTCCAAACAAAAGACAATTCTAAACCTCTAACTGTATTTGATAAAAAAAGCCAAAATACTTGATTTCAACAGTACTGAAGCATTCTGGCGCTTTTGATCTTTTACTTCTATTTTCAAATATTTCCCAGGCTCCAAGCAGATATGACCTTACTTCCAGAAATGCCACCTTTTGAAAAAAACCACAGAATTTAGTTTTGGGGATGTTTTGACCTGGTTCTTGTTGTAATACACAAGTCATCCACAGTGATATAGCAATGAAGACACAAACACAGCAGCACCCAACACAACTATTGATGTTTACTGTGTCTTCCACAAAGGTGCTCCTTTCAGATGGAAAATGGGCAACCTGTAGATAAAGGGGTACTGAATAATTAGAGAAAAGGGAAATATTGTGGAGCAGCTGGTAAAGGAAAGGGTAACTTCTTTCCCAACACAGAATTCCTGTTCTTTTTCATTTCTATTGCTAACTGTTTTCTAAATGAAAATGCAAGCAGATACAACTTCTTCAGTCAAAAAAAAAAAACCCAAGACATCACTGTAATTCAAGAAATGACTGTACAAGACTCTTAAATTCAGATGACAGTGATTTTCTTGCTAACCTATAAACATGCCATCAGCAATACTTACACAGATCTGCTTTGCGGAGATTTCTCAAGCTTATAATTTTTACAGTAAGCCAGCACAACCAAGGCACTTCTGGCTGCAGAACAATGAGTAAAATACTTTAATTATTAACAAATAACTCAGATATAACTAACACAGCCTACCCTATAGAATAGCAAAGACCATTCTCTTATTAATGCAGTGAATGTGTTTTCATGTTTATTATTTGAGACAACTTCAGAGAAGAAATTCTTTCTAGTGATTTGACAACACATGTGACAATCTAACCAGTTCTGTTTAAGATGCAATTTTCTAAAGATTTAGATTTTGGAGATTAAGTTTTAATACAGGAAGTAGTAAGAAATATCACAAGACAGTTTTCACACAAAAAGCCATTACATTATTTCCCCTTTAAAATCCAACCACCTCCAAACAGCATGGTTTGCTCCCCAAATTTCAGGCTGAGCGCACCAGATTATAGCACAAAGCTTCCCAGTGCGCTGGCTTGGAGACCATGGGATGCTCTCCTTCCACTGGCAGGGACTGCTGCCCATCTGCCACATGACACTACTGCAGAACAGGACAAGTACACTCCATTTTATAATGACCCAGTCAAGATACCACTGCTACTGGCAAATCTAGCTGTGGGATGCATAAAATCAAAACATCCTTCACCATACCAAAATACCTGACCCTTAAGAGGAAATAAATTACTAAAAGAGGGAGAGAACAGTTCTAGAAGCAAACAGCCCAGTATGGGACTCCCGAGCTATCCTGCTGGTGTAGCTGAAGAAAGGCTGAAATCAGAGGTTTGGGGTAAGGATTCTTCCATTTCACACATGGGTCCAGCTTCCCATAAGGTAGCTTTACCATTTCAATGCAAATTTGACATGACGTATGGCAGAAGCAGCTGTGGTTTTTTAATTACTTTTCTTGAGTCTGTGTGATACTGAGTAAACTGTAAAAAAACATGAATCACGAAAAAAAAAGATCTCCTAACAATGTAAGAAAATAGAAAGTTGCAAACAGCAACCAAATTACAGATTTGATAGGATAAGAGTAAAATTGCCAGCGTGATAGATTATGTAACTAAACATAAAGAAGCAAGAATAAAAGTTAATTGTATATGAATGCACATACACAAAAAAACCCCAAACCAAAAACAAACAACACAACCAAAAAAACAAAACCAAAACAAAACAAAAAACAAACAAACAAAAACCACACACAAACACAACACCAAAGCAGAAATAGGTGATTTAGAATGCCTCAGCTTACTCAAGAATTTTGCATTGCAAATTATTTTAAGAATATGTTCACATGGGAAAATATTAGTCTGACCCGATTGATTTACCAAGGAGCATCACTGTGGTATTGCAATATATTGATATTCCATAGTGTAGGGCTCTACAGAGGAATAGCTCGAAGGCTCCACAACCCTCTCCATTTTTCATATTCTCCCTCCACTCCCCACCACAGCTACACACAACCCTATATTTGGTTACAGGAAAAACAAGACAATCTTGAAGAACATTAGATGTAAATTACTACATACAGAAGCAGCAGCTTCATTAATTAAACTGAAAGGAACAATTAAATCTTCAAAGCATCATGATTTCTGAGAAACTGTCTCCTCAGGACCTCCTAGTGTACCTCTTATTCTGATACACCAGTGTCCTGATAGGAGCAGATTAGCCAGCTAAAAAACAGTAAGTCACCAGACTAGAGGCTTTTTACAGCTCACTGGAAAAATTCTCAACCCAACAGTTTTCTCTCAGGAAGTGCCATTTGAACAAAACCAGCAGGCTAGAAGAAATGCATCAACCTCAGCAAAACTTTTGACAGCAATGTTTCTGGAGTACAAGAATCAAATTGCTGAAAGCTCAGCTTTTCATCCCGAATAGAGAAAATTAATTTTTCATCCTCAGCCTAAGTACCATCCATACTGACAAGTCTGGAGAAAACCAACACATGATACGGTTGAAGTACTAAGAAAATATGCAAACACAAACTCAATTATTATTCCATAGTGTTAGCAGGTGGTGACTTCCTGGTTTCTCATATTTAGTAAAGAGTTAGTCTCATACTTGAGCATTGCATACAGTTAGGGAGCAGAGTCAGGAAACTCAGAGCGGTGGGGGGGGGGGGGGGGGGGGAACGGAAGGGGGGGGGGAAGGGGAAGGGTGGACACCCAGTGTGGGGGTCGGGG
>WTSP01004519.1:22984-38751 GCA_025331215.1 Actenoides lindsayi | reverse complement strand
CGCGGAGCCCTCCAGCACAGCCTCCATCGGCAGCCGCCGGGTAGAGGAAAGCCCGGGCCGCGTGGGGTGAGCTCCGGGCTGACCGGGAACGTTCGGGAGGCGCGGGCTGTTTGCGATGGGCACGGCGCAAACATTGGACGAGCGGCCGGAGAAAGGGCCCTTGTCTGTGCCGGCAGCAGATCCGGGCTTCGTCTTTGCACGTTCGTTCCCTTCATCCCGCATCCGGGACGCCCTTTGCCAGCAGCGCCTGGGCCCCTTTGCCGGGGTGGAGGTCCCTCGGTGGTGGTTGTGGAGGGGGCAGCCCCTGTGCTGGGGTCTCTTTCCCCTTCGGAGGGTGAACAGCCTCTGTCGCCTACTTCTGAATGGCTCCAGGAGCTGTGAAATGGCTCTTTTCCACCTCTGTTGTTTGCTACCTGCAAGATAAGTATCTTGCTTGCTTGGGAAATTCCTTCCCTTTTGTAGGAGGTTCTCTTTTTCTCGGAGTCAAACTACATTTTTTGCTGCCATAGCAAGAAAAAAAACAACCCAAACAATGTACATCCTCAATCCGTTGTATGCAGAGAGCTCCGTTTGTGTCCTTTCTTCAGCTGGGCTTGGAGCTTGGAGCACCAGCCCGAGCTGTCTAACGCTGCTGTCCAAACCCTGTAGGGTCTGACAGTGCTGTGCACGGTCCCCAGCTCCCAGTGCTCTTCCTGCTGTGCACAGCTCTGCTTGAGGCAGGAGTCCCACACCAAGGGCAGCCAGAGCTGGGAATCCTGCCCAGCTGGAGTCCACGCTGCTGCTGTCTGCTTTGCAGCTGACATAGGAGGAGATTTAAGGAATAAACTCCTACAGGACCTTCCCCAAGGCTGTAGGTCTTTAAAGCCGGGGTTGCAAATACCCCACTTCTGGCACTAGATGTTTACCCAGGCGTTTGGCGCTTGTCTGTGGCTCTCCGTTAGCCAGACTTAACTCTGCTCATGGTCTGTTCCCTTCCCTGGCTGCTGCCGTGTTCTCCAAGGTTCCGTGTCTGTGGGGAACCTCCTCCAGAGCTGGGCATTGGGTGCTCACCACCCCGGTGAGTGCACCTGGTTGCATCACCCCGGGACGGTGCCAGGCATTTCCTAATGCTCAGCATCAAGGTATCTTGACCCGTGAAGTTGGCCGGCTGCTGCGGGGCCTCTTCTCTGGAGTCCTCTCTCTGTCCCCTGATGAAAGCTCCTCTGTTTGCCAGGTGGAGCCTGACGTCAATTTTCATGCTGCTGTGGGCTGAAAAGACTGGCTGATCTTGAACCGTGTTAATAAATGACCTGGGATGGAAGGGGAAGGTTACTTTGCAATGTGGCTTTGTTGACATAATTCTCTGGAGAGAGGGAATGAAATCGTCACAGGAGAGAGTCCTTTTCTCCTGACAAAGCATCGCTCGGATATGGACGGAGCGTGGCACTGATCTGGAGCTCAGACAGTTCCACCCACCAGCACCGTGCTCCCTATGAACCCGGACTGGCGAAGCTCACAGAGTTACACCTCTGAGACCAGAAGGGGTTTAAAGGAAAATAAACCAGATCAATGGTTTTAATTTCTGTTCTCCCCTTGCAGAGCAGAGCGTACTGTGCTGAGTAGCACCACATCATCCCATCCCTTTGAGAGTCAAGGAGGCTTTCCCTGGGTTCTGTTGTCAAGAATGCCTCCTCTTATTTCTCCTTCTCTTTGGATTGTTCTGTCTCTTCCCTTCATCCAGGTGCAAGTGCGTTGGGGCAGATGTATGGGCTGTCACAGCAGGCACCACATCCAGCTCTTTGGTCCTCGTCTGGCTTGTCACCATCGCACTGTTTTTTCTCTTGGCAGTTCACTCAAACTTGGCCCAAGCGTGGTTTATTTCCGTGTATTTGACAGGTGATGTTTTGAGGGGATAAGCTCAGGTGCTTCTGAGTCCTCAAAGATGTGATCTAATCCATTTCTCTCGCTCTGGCCTTGCTAGTGAAGGTGGAAACCCAGCACTTTTAAGCTCAGTGGGTGTGGATGACAGTGTAAAGGTGTCCGATGCGTTGCAGGGAAGCTGTTTGTTTTAGAGCTGCCGTAAACGAACACACATCGTGCATGGAAATCGGTGACGCTTCCGTAAGTAACTGATTCTTACACCAGGAACCCACTTGTTAAACCACGGCTAGATGTGCGACCTCTGTTCCCCAGGGCCCTTTGCCTCTGCTCGAGAAGGAAAGGCCAGGATGTTGCAAACACCAGAGTGGTCCCTGTGACCCAGGCTGACTCCAGAGCTGACCCTGCTCTGAGCTTGAGGTTGTCTAGGGAGCCTCCTGAGGCCCTTTCTAACTTGACCTGTTCTGTGATCCTCTGATGTTGCTTTTTAACTGGAAAGTTCACGGCACGTGCTGTGGAAAAGGCTTTAAAGTGGTAGGAGATTGTCCTGCACTCGGTTAGTTTGGCCAGGAACCGACGGTGCGTGTTTGATCATATGCCCTTCACAGGAAAAGGCCAGAGAGTTTAATAGCTGGATCTGCAGGGTTCTGATGCTGCAGGTACAGTGTGGAACTCACAGAATGGCAGCAAATCATTGTGGGCAGCCAGAGAGGCATCACTGGTTAGAAACTTCACTAAGTCCAGCGCAGCAGAGGATCCATGTTCAGAAGAGACTGGAAAAGGCATTTTGTGCTGCTGCTGTGTGTGGTGGCTGCAGGACCTGGGCCTAAAGTCGTAGGAGAATTGCAGTTTGGTCTTACCTAATGAACTGCAAACAGAGCAGGTCCTGGGAGTGAACCAGTAGGAGAGAACATTAACCCAGAGCTTGTTCTTGGTACAGAGAAAGGGATTATTTTTTTTTTCTCTCTACACCCCCTTTGACTCTCACCAGCACTGGTTGGTGCTGCGGGTGCAAAGCGTGCCTGAAAATAAGATTATCCAGGGTGGGTGAGAGTCCAAACCTGTCTCATCCTCGGGGAAACTGCGGAGATCCTTCTGCTCCTCGGTGCTGCGGTGACCTGCTCGGCATGAGCAGAACACATCAACCCGTTCACGGAGCCTGCTCCGCTTATGCCGCTGGCTGAGGAGGGACCTGCCCGAGCACAGCCGGGAATTGCTGATGCCCTGTGGATTCTTTTCCTGCTGATCTTTTCGCTGGGCGATTCAGCAGAGTGAAGCAATTGTGTTGTGCTGGCCGTCCCACCAGAGGCAGAGATGGAGCAGCGGAAAAACTGAGTGAGGGGCGTGACTAAAGACTTGCTAATGATTAGGAAACGTTTCTGTGAACCATGGGCAGATAAGGGCAGAACAGCCTCATTTCTGCTGCTCTGTTGCCATGACACAAGGGTTTTGACTTCTTTTTTTTGATGTCCATCCCCTGTTATCGTAATAATCCCTGAGGTTTTTCCTCTCTACCCCAGCAGTGTTACTACAAAAACGAGGTGATGAAACTGGGAGAGGAAGGAGGGGAGCAGCAGAAGGTAGTGGCACAAAGGAGGTTGGTGCGGTTTGAGATGAGCAGCTGGTGGGGGTGCCCTGGCCTGTGTCCCTCAGGCTGAAGCAGTCCCAGTCCTCTGCACTTCACTGTACTTCCCACTGACTGGTTTTGTTTTGGTTTTTTTTACAGGACTGTTTTTAATAAGACCGGTTAATGGATTAAGTGAATGTCCTGGGTCCGGTTTCCTGCAGTTGCAGACACCTACGTCTTGGTCATTGGCATAATTAGCATCAGCTTGAGTGGTCTAATTTAGAGCAGTGGACTGAAGATCTGTAGTGTTGTTCAGGGGCTCTGTCACCCCGGAGAAAGGAGAAATGCTTAGGTTTTGGGAGGGTTTTTTTTAGGATTAAGGAATAGGTTTGTCATTTCCTTTTATCCAGCTGCTTCTACTGCAGTGAAATGAGACCATTTTTCTCCGGGACTGGCCTTCAGCACAGAGTAGGCTGCTGATGGATTTCTAAGGGCTTAGGAAGCCAGTGTGTTCCAGCTTCCTAGCAGGGGAAAATAAATAGGTGCAGGTAACTTGGGAGCAGGGTTTGCTCTCAGAAATAGCACTGCTTTAAAGCACGGGTCGCGGTGGAAAGTTTTCAGCACTACATCACAGACGAGCGACTGTGGCGTGCGTGCGGCCGGGAAGGCAAGGCAGCAGAGGTGCCAGTGGGAGCTGACTTGGGGCTGTGTCTGCTTGCGGGGTAAGGTTGGGTGGGGTTTGTGGTGTGTGTTTCTCGCAGCTCTGCCAGCTCCTAGCCCAAGTGACAGCCGCTGCTCCTGGCTTTGGAAAGGCTTCCTCTGTAGCCAGGCTGCAGCGGCCGTGGAACAAAGCTGCGAGCTGTTGTCGGAGAAGCTGGTGTGTTCTTCTCGACAGGCCTTCTCTGGTGCGTAGACAGTGCCTCCTAATTAAGAAGAAAAGCTGTCTCGAGATGATACCATGAAAGGGATCTGCAGTTAGCAGAGGATAGGTGCAAACCAGCTCTGAAAAGCCACTTGAGATTCTTCTTCGTGTGATGCGGCCAACTCTGGTTGGTTTCTAGCGGTTAAACCATCCTGTCTCTTGCAGCTTCTTTGCTAATAAAGATTCAACCATTCAGAGCTGCTCTGCTGATCTTTGGATTTTTACTGCAGATGACAGCACAGCTTACACTCCGACAGCGTTGGGGCATCTGGAGGGAATTGCAACTGGCAACAGGATTTTGAACAGCAGGTGCCCAGTCGCTCCACGAGCGGGATAAGCCGTGTCTGCAGCCCATCCCCTGGAGCCCTGCATGCTGTGTCCCCCTGCTCCTCCCTTTCCAGTCAGCATTCCTGCCCTTCTGGAAAGCTGTGGTGGTTTAACACTGGGAAGAGAGGAATGTTTCTCCAGCTTCAGTGTCCACACAGCCTGCGGCCAGAGCGGCAGCCTCCCCAAGAAGGCTACACCATAAGCCTTCCTAAAATGTTTGAGGTTAATCCGCTGGTACCCAGCGCTTCCCCTCACTGGCTGGATGTCCAATACATGCTGCTGCTATTTGTTCCCTCGTAGCTGGGTATAAATACTTGCCTTGAGATGATAATTACATTATCTCCATGTCACTCCTTTTATTTTTTTGTAATTAGGAACATTCAATGAAAGTTGTCAGTCGCTTCTGAAGCTGCTTCGGAACTGCTGCTCGTAGCCCCAGGACTTGACATAATTCAATGGCTCTGGTTGTTTTTCTGTGACAACTCTATTCCCACAGCAGCTCTAAAGAGGTATTTTTAGGAATGCCTCCTGCAGAGCCAGTGGAGCTGGCACAGCAGCTCCAGCGTGGCCGCTGTGGGTTCCGGGACGGTAACGGGGGCTGCAGGGCAGTCAGGGTGGGCAAACAGAGTGTGCTCGGTCTCCTTTGGCTGGTTCACGAGAGGTCCCCTCTCTTTAGGCTGGGTCGACATCAGCACTGGGGTGATAAAACCAAAACCAAACTGGGGTTATTTTTAGTAGACTCAATGTTAGGTGTGAGTGTTTCTGGCGACAAGAATCGGGGGATTCTGTAGCTTCTCCTTTTCTATTTTAAGTGGGACTGCATTTGAAAAGCTGTCAGCAAACTTGAGTGCCAGGTCCTAAAGCCAAGTTAACAGCTTCTGATAACGGTTCTTCCTTAGCCTGACCTGTTTTGTTCCAGAGCCACGCAGAACGATCCTCCCTCCCGTTACAGTTTGCTGCAGGATTAATGTTTTGCTTGCTGGGGAGGGCCCTGACCAAACCTCCTCCTTCCTGCTCTTGGTGGGGGAAAGGTCTTTATTTCTAGCGAGGGCTAATTATTCCCTGGCATACTCTGTGCTTGCTTGTAGGATAAATAGCCCAGTTGATTGCTTAAAGGCTGTTACCCAGAAGGTAGCATGAGAAGTGACTGGAATTTGGAAACCAGTTCCCTCTGTGGGTGTTTGCTGGGGCAGGGACAGCCCATCAGCCTTACTGAGCCACTTGCATACCTCGCCCTGCAGATCCGCCGATGGAATCCGGGCTCTTCTTTCCTGTGCTGGTGCCTTTCCGCTTTGCAGCTCTCCCCGAAACCATCCTTCGTGCGCTTTTGTTTCCTGTCACCTTGGCTGTGCCCGGGGAGCGGTGCCGTGACCTTGTCGCTCAGGATTCACCACGAGCTGCTGCTCGAGCTTCTCTGACCCCGCAGAAAAACTGAAACTGCTCATTGACCTCTGGCTGGTCACAAGGCTTGAGTTCTGATGCCTGACACGTGCAGATAGGTTCTCTGGGACGAAGTATTATTTTACATAAGTGTTTGCTGCAGCTAAAAATAAAGGTGTCTTTGACACCCGTGGCTTTGTTGCTGCATGTCAGAAAGTTACAGCCCCGAGACCAGAAATCATTTACTTATTTCAGTTAGAAAACACTCTTTAAAAGTGAAGACGTCCCCAGGAGAGGCCTGAAATTAGAAATATTTTAACTATTTTTGTTAAATAATCCCCAGGTTGTCTAACCTTCGTCTTCTGTGTTGTCTTGAGCATCTTCTGTAGAGTGAACTTGCTTCCAAGGTATCTGGAGTCTGGAAAAAAAATCCAAAAAAACCCACCCAAAACAAACAAATGATGTAAACACGTTCTGGTGTTGCTAACACTGCCAACATTTTCTTTTCCCTATGGAAGAAGGTTAGGGGAGTTGCTAATCTGCCAGCAGTCCAGCTCAGGCGGGGCGTGTGGCAATGCATAGGAAAACAAGAGCAGGTTTCTCCCCTGGTGCCCCGTTGCCCCCTGGCCCTGAAGGAGAAAAAAGGGTGGGTGTGCTCCAGAGACCCCCCCCAGCAGCAATCCTGGGGTGCTGTGTGGTTCCAGATGACCGGTCTTCGGTGGGGGCTGCCCTGAGGGTGGGGGGCTGCTCGGAGCTGGCAGGTTGGGTGACATCCCGGCCACCACCCTGCCCAGCTGCGAGGATTTTGCCTTTCCCCGCGGGCAGGGCTGAATTGAGAGCGCGTTCAGGGCAATACGGTGAGGTAGAAGTTTTAAGCAACACAAGTAGTTCTTGCTTATGAGTTTTATAGTCTTATTTATATTGGGGAGATACAGCCCCAGCCCTGGGTTTGCACTGAGTGGGGTGACTGGGAGTTTCCTGCGAGAACTGGGCTGTCTCTGATTGCTTCTGTTTTCCTTTCTGTTCAGACTAGGCAGCCATGTCAGCCAAAGCCATCTCGGAGCAGACGGGGAAGGAGTTCCTCTATAAATACATCTGCACATCTTCTGCCATCCAGAACCGGTTCAAGTATGCCCAGGTCACCCCAGCCACTGACTGGGCACGACTCACCCAGGACCATCCGTGGCTCCTGAGCGAGGTAAGGAGCAGAACTGGTCTTCCTGCCCGGGGTGGCCTCTGCACAGCCCCCGGGGCTGCTCCTGGCCGGGCACGGCACCTCATGCCGTGGCAGGTTGTGAGCTGAGCTGTGCTCGGGATCTTTCCTGAAGGACCAGTTGCTGCTGCTGTTCTGCAACATTCATTTGCAACACTGGTGAAGAAATGAGCCTTGCTTCAGGGCCGTTGTATCACCTTCTAGGGGGCATGATTATAAAATTCCTTCAAGGACTGTGAAATATGTGAGCAGAAATAGCTGCCAACGAGCAGCTGTTGATAACCACACAAAGTAAACGGGGTAATTCCAAAAAAAGCCCATGTTTCTTGAAGTGTCAGTCCCTGTTCTTAAACTCTCACTCCTGGAATCACAGTGTTTTCTCCTCTGCTGGCTTTTGTGGTCAGTTGGCATTACTGCTCAGGTTCCCTGCGCAATGTCAGGGAAAACTTCACTTTTTTTGCTTTTTTCTATGCAAGATCTTTTTATGTCTCTGTATTACACACTTTCTGTAGAAAAAACCTATCCAGAGCTCTGTCTGTCATTTGTCCAAGCTGGCTCCTTTCCAGTGGTTAATATTAAGTCATTGGTTGGTAGAACACAAATGTTTCATGGTCTTTGACTGACTGATGGAAGCCCTGCTCTGAGTAATTAAATGTTCTGTACTCAAGTGCATGAGTCAACTGCAGGGAGATACCAGCACTGCTTCCAAAATGACTTGCAGAAAGCCAGACAGGAGCAAGGATGCTGTCTTCCCTTCAAGGCAGGGTTCTGTAACACTAGAAAAGGTCCAGCAGAAAGACCAGTCCGTCTCCTAAGCGGAGGACACGGTGACACCGGAGCTGACCGTGCCGTGCTTGCCGTGTCCTCTTAGGAGCCTCTGCTCGTAGAGAAATAGTAATTTAATGGTGCATCTTACAAAGATGGTTTGCAAAACCAATTGGACATTTACTGTACGGAATTTACTGAAGTTTTTGTCTCACTGTCTGCAGAGATTTGCTCAACCAAAATCACTTTCTAAGGCTTCTTTCTTTGCATCTCCCTTGCATAACGTTGCAGCGTTTGGTGGTGAAGCCAGATCAGCTCATAAAGAGACGTGGGAAGCTTGGGCTGGTTGGAATCAACCTCACTCTGGATCAGGTGAAGGTTTGGCTCAAACAACGCCTGGGCCAAGAAACCACGGTGAGCGGCCACCTCGGCAACAAAACCAGGGTGCTTTTTTGGTTCTGTCTCTTCTGCCACCTTGCACGGCGGGAGCTGGCGCACGGGAATTGCTTTTGCTCACGGGGCTTTAAAATTCACGCTATGCCGAAGCAAGTGAGAAACTGCCCCACGTGTGAACTTCCTGCTGGTAAACGAGCACTGCCAGGTGACACCGTGGTAGGGACCACAGCTCCGTGCTCCCCGTTACAATCCCTGGGGCGGGGGGAGCCTTGTGTGGTGGGAGCTCGGCAGGAATTGGCACCAGTCTGAAAGCCCCTTCTACCTGGCAGCAGTTGGCAGCTCCAGCGCTGCGTCCGGCTGGGGACGGCTGCTTCGCTCCGACGCCCAAGGCGGGTTGGCCAAGCTGAGTATAAAAGCTCTCAGAAAATTGTCCTCTTGCCATCGCCAGCCAGCGTGTTTTGGCCGCTGACCGAGCGTCGTTTCAAGTCCTTTTAAGTCAGCGCTGGCTCGTAATGCCTATCCTCCTGGGAAAGGCTCTGCGATGCCGCTGATAGAGACGCTCCCGTCACCCCAGCCGCCGCGCTGCGGGACCCGGCAGGGCCCTGCTGCCGCCTCGGCCCCGCTGTGACAGACCCAAGTGCCGGCTCTGGCACCGGGCCCAGCCGGGTCTGCCTGAAGGCCGTCGTGAAACGGCCCCGTCTGCCTCCCCGCCGGGCCGGCCACGGCTGTCGAAACCGCTGCTGTAGCACAGCCCAAGCACCACGTCGAACGGAAGGGTTGTGCCGAGGGTTTGTGGCGGGTGACGGTCGCTCCTGAAGCGGTTTGCTCGGGAGCAGGGGATTATCTACTGTGGCCTCTCCAGGAGTGTCCCTCGAGCCAGGAGAGCTGGCTTTGGACAGCAGGAAAGTGCCTGTGCAGGGCAGCTTCTGGGAGTTTGCTGTCACCGCCCATCCCTGTAGGGTGTTCTAAAGGGTTCTCTTGCTCTCCTGTGCTCTCTAACTCCACTTCCAGGGTGAGTGCTGGGCAGAGACCCCTGCTCCTGCCACCCCATCTAGCTCAGGAGTTCCCTCAGGCCTGATGTTTGCGGAGCTCCCAGGAGCAGCTCAAGACATCACATTTCAGACCACGCTGAGCAGCTCTCTGAACGGGTGCTAGCTCTGGGGCAGGAGTTGCAGAGCAGCCATTCTGGTGTCATTCCCAGAGCCATCTGTCCTGTCAGGAAAGGGGAAGGTGCCCAACTCCTGTAACCTGTGAGGCTCAGATACCCTGGAGGGGTCCAGCAGCGACAGCGCTTGATGCTGTGCTGGAGCAGGAGGAGTTTGGTTCACCACAAAACACCGTGGAAAGCTGCCTGGGAGGATGTGATTTTAGAGCAGGGTTGATTAATTCTGGAAGCTTGCCTTGTGCTGTCATAAATGTGGGTATTGGACAAGTGTTCAGTGGTGTTTGTCTTGTTTTCTGCCTCCAGATTGCTAATGCTAAGGGAATCCTAAAGAATTTCCTGATTGAACCCTTCGTCCCTCACAAGCAGGTTAGTGTCCCAAACAAAGCATTGCAAAGTGCTCTTACGTCTCCCTTGACTTGTGTGTATCTTGGATTGATAACAGCAGAGAAAGCTGAAGCTTGGGAGTGTGCTGCTGTCCAGCTGACAGTGTTGCTGCCCGTGGTCAGAGCTGTGCAGGCACAGCATTAGTCCAGCAAAAAGCTGCTAATGATCACATTGGTGGTTGTTACTCTGCTGGGAGGAGATTACGACCCAGGGGAGCATCTGGGCAGCTCCAGTGCTGCTCCTCCTTGGAAAGCTTAGCACTGTGCTCAGCTACCCCTTCCCCAGCACGGACACAAGAGCTTCATCTTCAGGGTCTTCTCTGGGTGTGACTTGCTAACGCTTGTGCTTGGGTCCCTGCAGGAGGAGGAGTTCTACGTGTGTATATATGCTGCCCGTGAGGGAGACTACGTGCTCTTCCACCACGAAGGGGGTGTGGATGTGGGTGATGTTGATGCCAAAGCTCAGAAGTTGCTTGTGGCTGTGGATGAAAAGCTCGATGAATCGGCTGTAAAGAAACACCTCCTGCAGCATGCACCAGCAAATAAAAGGGAGTAAGTACAGGTGCCCATTTCTGGCACGCCCAGCCACGCAGCAGCACCTCTCCTTTATTTCATCCAACATCCCTTCATTCTGGTTCACCCTGAAGCTTGCTCTGCCACCCTTCTTGCTGCTCTCAAGAATATGCTGTGCATCCTAAATCCAAGTTCTGTGACCTTATCCGAGCTGCTTGTAAAACTCAATATATGCTGATAGTGCTCTGAGCATTCCCTTGACAGGAGGACTTCTCTGTCTGCTGAAGTCTCGCCCTCTGAGACACTGGAGACATGCACTGGGTTTTGATCCTTGGTGCCAGCACAAAAATTTCTTTTATTTAGGAGAAATGGTGCTGCGGCTCCGAGTGCTAATTCAGAAATGTGTGCTCCCAGTGTAAGGAGGTGTTCTCTGGCTGTTCCTACGCTTACTGCAAGCTTATCTGTAGATCTCAAAGCATCTTCTGTATCTCTTTTAATTAGATGCCCATACCCAGTTATCTTATTATGAGTCATGGTTTTTCCAAACGTAACGCAATCCCTGATGACATCGTCCAGCTCTGAAGGGGCCTGTCACTGATCCAGTTCACTGCAGCCTCTTCCCTGCCCTGGCCAACGAAGCTCTGTTCTGACAGAGATGTGTCTGACAGGGAGAGACAGCGATGCGCTGCTGTCTCCCGGTGAGATTAAACAGACTGAACAGCTACATGACAGTTGTGAGCAACTGTGCTCCCAGCGGAGTTTGGTGGAGTGTAATTAAGATGAGTCATCAAGGTCTTCCTTTGCTTGAGTCATCACCGAGCCTTCTTCCAGAGAAGATGAATGAGAATGAAAGAAATTGGTCCAGAGTAGGCTTGCAGATTGCCAATAATATAAATGAAGCAGAGCAGGCTGTGCTTTATATTTGGCTGCTTTAATTAATTTGTGTTCCTTTTTTTTTTTTTTTTACAGTATCTTGGCTAGCTTCATCTGTGGCCTGTTCAACCTTTATGAAGATCTATATTTCACATACCTCGAGATCAATCCATTAGGTAACTGATACTTTGGGGAGCAGGACTTTCTGTTCTAGAATGCTGAAATGGGTACTGATGGGTACAAGTGTCTCTTGCCTTCAGTACTTTATCCTCCTGTGGCTTACGTATTTCACAACCACACCAGGCACCACGTGCCAAAGAAGCACAAAAGCGGCCGTGATGTGTCCTGGAGCTATTGGCTGAATGAATCGGAGTGAGGACTGCTTACACCCCTTCTCTGTTACCTCATTTCCCAGTGGAAGGGAAAAATTCCATTGAAAGGGATGTTAAGTCAGAACTGAAGAACAGAAAAATTGCTCTGTTGAAGCAGAACAAACCAGCAGCTGAGCCAGGGCCTGATCCGTGACCAAGTTCACGAGTTAATTCTTAAGGGAAGGTGCTGGGTTTGGTCAATACAACCGAGCAGTGTGGAGGAGGGGGGCAAAGGTCACCTGGCTTTTGTAGTGATCTCTGCATGGTATCAAATCTTGGGAGTAAAGGAGGCTCTTCTGTAACAACGTGTCTTTGCACAAAGCAGAGCTAATTCTGATGCTTTCTCAAATGCAGTGGTGACACACGATGGTGTCTACATCCTGGATTTGGCTGCAAAGATTGATGCAACTGCTGACTACATCTGCAAAGTGAAATGGGGGGACGTGGAGTTCCCCCCTCCCTTTGGCAGAGAAGCTTACCCAGAGGCAAGTAACATCCCACTGTGGCCCAGACCCCTTTGTTGTGGACCACAAGATTTAATTCCTCGTGGCTTGTACGTCCATGGCGTTGAGGTTTTCCTCTCGTATGGGTTTTGTCACTGTGTTTCAAGTCCCTTGATGTCGTTGTCCTTGGTAAGAGCTTGTGCAGACCTGCCTACAGGTTGCTGTAGCCCCGGGACTACACCCTGAGCTGCAGTTGCTTTCCATCTCTGCTTGGATGTTGTTTCAGTTCTTTTCTTTCTTTTGACTTTCTGAAATGGAGACTTACATTTAACTTCATTCAGCCATCTGCCAAAGCTCTGCACTTGGACAAACGGCCTTACGTGGTTCTTCCCTGCATTGCTCTCCTCTCAGCATTGCTGTTTTTTTGTCAGAGTTCTGGTTACCAACAACCTCCTGGCAGCTGATGCTCCCGCAGCGTTTCCGTTAGGGTTTCTGAGGGTACCAACTGTGTGCAAAATCTGCACGTCATTCATGTGACTGTGAATCCAGAGGAAATATTTACCATCCCTCAAACTCCAGAGTGAAAAGCAAAGGTGTTAATGCACTCGCTTGTCTGAAAAGTGGTGACCAGAGAGGAGGCCTCTGGGCCTCGAGTTGGAAATGCCTGTTCCCTCTTGGGTTTGTACTGCTGGGTGCACAGACACTGCTTCACGCACAGCCTCCCAGCAGCTTCCACCAGCTGTTAGAAGTAGAGCTCTAGAGCTCTCTCCTTAATTGTTCCATTACTTAGTTCAGGTGACTTATTCTGCTGTCTCCAGAAGGATCTGTCGTGACTATTTTTTTTTCTTTTTTCCATTTTAATAATTATGCTTCAGTTGGGGAAGGTTTTTGTACCACGGCCAGGAAATCCATTTAGCTGCTTCTCTCCGTGTAGCTCGCTGGATGCCAGCACTTAACTCAATTTGCTGTTAAAAGGGTTAGTTGAGTTTTCGTCCCTCTGAATCATCCCCCTGCGAGTGGCTGTGAAGGTTACTGTGGCAGTGGCTTTGTGGAGAATTTTAATGAACTCCCAATGAAGTGGCTCTCGAGAGGCGAGCGTGCTGGGACACAGGAACACCGTGTCGAGCCAAATTGCAGCTCTCAGGGTGATTATGTTCTTGGCTGCAGCGCAGCCAGAGAGTGTAGCCATGGGTGTGCTGATTTTTAAATTGCTTCTGGTCTCAGTCTGCAGGCAAGGTCAGACCAAGGCTTTTCAGTTCAGCTCCTGGGACTGTTGTCTGTGGAACCGTGAACCTGGTCTCTGTCCCTGACCCGAGTGGTGTTTGCAGTTCTGCTCTTCCCTCCCTTGCAGTTGAGAGGAGATGTGAGAGCTCTTCCTGTCCAAATGGGCCCAGCACTACAAATGCTCTGGTTTGGAAAGGGAGGATGCAGGAGGGGGTTCTAATTGCCTGCTGCTCTGTCTGCAGGAAGCCTACATTGCTGATCTGGATGCAAAGAGTGGAGCCAGCCTGAAGCTCACTATCCTCAACCCCAAAGGCAGGATCTGGACCATGGTGGCTGGTGGTGGTGCCTCTGTGGTTTACAGGTAACAGGAACAAGGTTTCCAGAGAAAGGGGGTGGATTTACAGTGCTAAAAGAAAATAATTGATGCTGCTTCTGGAAAGGAGACTCTTCTGAGGTGATCTTTCCCACACCATGGCTGCTTGGGGCCTCCTCAGGATGAAGAGATGCTGTGCAGATTTCTTACCAAGATGTGGAACAGAGTGTCCCTTAGAGACAGTTTAATTGTGGGGTGGTGTTGAAATAGTTTCTCCTTGACTTGGAAAGGAGCAAGCTGCTTATGGTAGAACTGTTGCTGTGGTAGTCACTGAGTTCCCATCATATCTAGGGAGAGTAACAAGGTTGATCATGACTAGCACCAAGAGGAGGCAGCTTTGATTCCAGCAGACAGCAGGATCTCTCTGTTACATGTCCCCCTTTCCCAGGAATTCAGAATACTTTATTAAGACCTTTGATAGCGACTCAAATTGTAAATAACTTTATTTTTTTTATAGTGACACCATTTGTGACCTGGGGGGAGTGAATGAACTGGCCAACTACGGGGAATACTCAGGAGCCCCAAGTGAGCAACAGACCTATGACTATGCCAAGACTATCCTCTCCCTCATGACACGAGAGAAGCACCCTGAAGGTGAGGGAGCTGCTGCAATTGCAAAGATGCTCAGCTGTGAAGCTGCCTGTGGGGGGAAAAAAAAAGGGAACAAATCTGGGCTGTTACTATGCTTGGGCCTCCCTGGCAGAGCTCTTAATGGACTGCTGCCTTCTGAGTGAAATAGTGATGGATTTCTGTTAGCTCTTGCCTCAGAGACAGGAGCAAATGTGTCTCAAGAGATTTTTAACGGGCGAGTTGTGGCTCAGCACAAGGCTGTTTTCTTCCAGGCTCTGCTGAACACAACCTACTGCGCGCGCTCGGCCACTCTGAGCTGCAGCATTGTTTCACTTTATGGTCTGAATTGCTCTGTGATCCAACAGCACACTGTGTTCTTAAACCAGTTTTATTCACACACGTTTCTTCCCTCAGGTAAAATCCTGATCATTGGAGGCAGCATTGCAAACTTCACCAATGTAGCAGCCACTTTTAAAGTAAGAGCCTATCCAGACGTGTCAGCAGGTGCCCACAGTGCCAGCCCCAGGCTCTTCTCCCAGCTCGCTGTTGTGCAGAGGCTGATGGGGCATCTCTTCTGGGGCTTCTGAGATGATGGGGCAGGGTCAACGTGGGGCTGCCCACCTCACCTGTCCCGTGTGTCTCTTTTAGGGCATTGTGAGAGCAATTAAGGATTACCAAGGCCCTCTGAAGGAGCACGAGGTGAGGATCTTTGTGCGAAGAGGAGGCCCAAACTACCAGGAAGGCTTGCGTGTCATGGGAGAAGTTGGTAAGGAGCAACCGTTTCCCAAAGTTTTGTTCTGCTCCGGCCTTCCCCTCTCCCTCCGGCCTTCCTCTCTCCCTGTTTCTGCTGAGCCTTTCCAGGGTTAAATGCCTCACTTTGGCAGCAGCTCCTCCTGTTCGTTCCCCCAAGGCTGACTGTCCTTGTGTGTGCGCACAGGGAAGACCACTGGGATCCCCATCCACGTCTTTGGCACGGAGACTCACATGACTGCCATCGTGGGCATGGCGCTCGGCCACCGGCCCATCCCCAACCAGCCTCCTGCTGCAGCCCACACCGCCAACTTCCTCCTCAACGCCAGCGGCAGCCCTTCGGTGAGTTCCTTCCCCTCCTCGAAGGGAACCTGGGGGTCCTGGTGGCCAGCAGGATGACCGTGAGCCAGCCATGGGCCCTTGTGGCCAGCAAGGCCAATGGCATCCTGGGGTGGATTAGAAGGGCTGTGGTTGGTCGGTGGAGAGAGGTTCTCCTCCTCCTCTGCTCTGTCCTGGTGAGGCCACATCTGGAATAGTGTGTCCAGTTCTGGGCCCCTCAGTTCAAGAAGGACAGGGAACTGCTTGAGAGAGTCCAGTACAGAGCCACAAAGGTGATGGAGGGAGTGGAACATCTCCCTGCTGAGGAGAGGCTGAGGGAGCTGGGGCTCTTTAGCT
>WTSP01004519.1:0-22884 GCA_025331215.1 Actenoides lindsayi | reverse complement strand
TCCTGCTGAGGAGAGGCTGAGGGAGCTGGGGCTCTTTAGCTTGGAGAAGAGGAAACTGAGGGGTGACCTCATTAATGGTTATAAACATGTAAAGGGTGAGTGTCAGGAGGATGGAGCCAGGCTCTGCTCAGGGACATCCAATGCCAGGACAAGGGGCAGTGGGTGCAAGCTGGAACACAGGAGGGTCCATGGAAACATAAGGAGAAACTTTTTCCATGGTGTGGGTGACAGAATTGGAACAGGCTGCCCAGAGAGGTGGTGGAGTCTCCTGCTCTGTAGACTTTCCAAACCCACCTGGATCTGTTCCTGTGTGACCTGATCTAGGTGACCCTGCTCTGGCAGGGGGGTTGGACTTGAAAGAACATCAAGGTCCCTTCCAACCCCTAACATTCTGATTCTGTGAATGCCTGAGGGGACTCCTGAAAGCAGCTTCCCCTGTCCCCTGTCTGAGCAGGTCGCAAATGGATTTTGGCCACCATGGCATTTGTACAAAGCTCCAGGAAGGCTGAAGTGACTGTCTGCACAGTTTATCAGGAGGGGCTTCCCAACCTCCACCTCACTCCTGCAGAAAATGTGACCCCTCAAAACCAACAACGTGACTCTTGCATCTACTGGGAAATTGGTTATTTAGGAGTTTTCCCCTCACTTGACTTAAATGGTCCCACCTCAAAATTAACTCTTTGCTTTTCTCTGTCAACTGGCATAGCCAAAGTGGCCATCTCCTCCTCCCTGCTGCAGGCCTTGTCTGGCACACTGCCCCTTACTGACTCAGCTTCTGAATCTTTCAGACTCCAGCACCAAGCAGAACAGCATCCTTCTCAGAGTCCAAGCCTGACGATATTGCTCCAGCCAAGAAGGCAAAGCCAACGGCACCTCTCGGTAAGTCCATTGGAAATGATTGCTAGTAGTGTCCTTCTGCTCCAGGAGGCAGAATGTGAACTGGACTAATGCTTTTCTTTGGCTAGAAAGGAAGCAATTTTATGGTACCTGCCAAAAATAATTCTTAAAAAACAAAACAAAAAAACATGGAAAATAGGAGCCCTGGAGCTTGCAGTGCAAGGAACAGTCACCTGAACCTGGACCGGGTTTGTGCTGGGAGAAGCTAAAAGTTTCTGGATGGCAAAATGCAAAATTTTTGATGCCCAGCTCTTTGGAGAGGAAGCAGAGTGGAGTGGGCTCCAGTCTGCTTGGTTTTTTAAGCCAAGTGAAAGGCAGAAGGGCCAGTGCTGTGGGAGGAGGGGAGGTGCCCCTGCCGCAGACGCCCCGCTCTCGGGATGACAGCAGCCAGCTCTGTCGTATCGTTGCATGAGTGGTTCTCTCTTTAACAGATTCAATCCCAGCTTCAAGACCTGGTCCAGGTAGGACTCGTGTGAACGGCTGAATGTGCCTGGCCTTGCTGGCAGCTGATGTTTTTAGTTCTTGGTTTTGTCGCTTTTTTTTTTTTATTTTATTTTTTTTCTCAAACCTCTCAAAAAGTTTGCAGTGTTGTCTGGTCCTTCCTTCCTGCCCAACATATGTAGCTGTCACCATATGAACTTTTCATCTGTTTTTTTTTCAAGTACACTTCCTCCTTGGCACAAAAACGTGCTCTTTCTCGGGAAAGAGGGACAGGTCTCAAACAAACCTCAATTTTTTCTTCCCTTTTCCCTCCCCCTCCAATGGTTACAGAGAAATCCAGACCCAGGCATACTGTGGAAAGCTTTGTTCTCTTTGCTCTCAAGAAGGAATCACTGACCGTGCCTAATAAGTGGCATTTTGTTTCAAAGGGAAACAAAATAGTGCAGGTGTCTGCCTGCGAGCCTTGAAGGGCACGGAAAAAATCACCAAATGAACTACATGTTTTGTTGCCTTTTCAGTTCAGCAAACCATTAAAGCTTGTGCTTGGTGAGGTTGTGGGGACTCTGTGCTGGGGGGGAATAAACTGCCGAATCAGGGTCCAAGTAGTTTCATGCCATCTCCCCTATCAGAGGAGGAAGGACAGTGGAAGGGGAGCTCTCAGATTCCTCCTTGTGTGGTCTGGAAGAGCATCACCTTTCTGGGCCTGCATTCTCCTGTGTCTGGACACCAGCAGGGCCTCTGTGCAGGCACCTGCAAGACAAGCGGGATTTGTTTTGGGATAGGCAGTTCCCTAGCAACAAGTCATGCAGCAGTGATCCGAACTGTGGGCACATAGGGATGGAGAACGGTGGGAGAGTGTCCTGTTGGATCCCTAATGCCCTTTACCTTCTGATTCGAGGCCAGAAGGAAATTAGTGGTAGACTGAGTTGGCATCAGCATTTGGACCAGCTCTGAGTTCTGAAGCGTTCTAAAGGAACTGCCTGGAGACAGAGGGAGGAACCCAACGTTTTGCTGTGACAAGTGGTGTAGCTACACTTTAAGCAAACAGTCCATCCCCACCAGCTGAACCGTTGCCTTTCCTGTGACTCTGTCTCCTGGAGCCAAGTTTTGGGTCATATAGAAATTCTTGGAGCCGTCAGGTTTGTGTTGGATTCTGATCACAAAAAAAAACAACCCAAAACAAACAATCCAACAACCCTGAAAACAAAAGCTGAGTACATTGAGCTCCTTTGCTTTCTTTGTCCCCTCCACTTCCTGCTTCTCTTTTTATTTCCTATCACCCTTCTGTGGTGCCCTGACAACCACAGCAGGCAACCCTCCCAGGGTTCCCCCAGACAGTAGGCCACATGCAAAGAAATAGAATTCAAAGTTCCCTTCCTCTTCAGCTTTGCAGAATAACACTATCTGGGAGGAACACAAGTGGCCCGTGTGAGAAGAGAAAGAGGCAGTTCTCACTTATCTCCTCTCTTACACCAGTTTCCTGCTGTGATGAAGCACTTGGTCATTCTGTGAACCCCCAAACCTGGCTCGTGTGTGCAGAGTCCTGGGCAGGGGGACGATGATGCTTCTACAGTTTCCTCCTTAATTTGGACAGTGTGGCTACTACATCCTGCAGCTCACCTGCTGGGTTCAGTCTGGAGGGAGGGGAATGTGCTTGTCTGGGAGACTTTGAGCAGACATTTGGCAGAGTTGCAGCTTTTGCCTTGCCCAGATGTACATTTTGAACGTGTTCTCGTTTTCTTTGCCCTTCTCTCTGAGTAGGTAAAGCTACAACCCTGTTCAGCCGCCACACCAAAGCTATCGTCTGGGGGATGCAGACCCGGGCTGTGCAAGGAATGCTGGACTTTGATTATATTTGCTCCCGGGATGAGCCTTCAGTAGCTGCCATGGTTTATCCCTTCACGTAAGTAGCCTGTGTTGACTGTGTTATTTCACTGACTGCTTCCCTCAAATTCTTCTGTTAGCTTCCTCCTCCTCCAGGCTCTGTTGCTCTTGAGCATAGCTCTGCCCTGGTCTACATCTCTGCTCTGACACCTTCTCCTCTGCTCCCTTCCACCACCAGGCTGGCTTGGCAGACTCTGCTTCCACTTTCCCTCACCCACTGGTTTCAGGCTGCGCTGTTGAAACAGCTCCACGTTACCCACACAATGTAATTCTTGCTTCATGCTCTTCCCAAGGGTGTGCAGATCCTGTTCCTTCACTCGGCGAGTGAGGAAGGCAGGATGAGCAGGGCTTTCTTTAGCAGCCACTGGCTCAGCAGAGGCAGTAAAGCTCTGTAAGGCTTCTTCCCCCCATCTGCTATGTGCTTGTCTGAGACCTCTTGATTTGTGCCTGCAGCAGTTGGAATTTTCCCTCGGAATTTTAGCCAGAATCAGGGCAGCTCTGCTAACAGCCTAAAGCAGTGTCTGTCTCTTGTGTAGCCAAACAAAATTTCAGATAAATAAATATCCTGTTCATCTTGTTCCTACTCTTCCCTGTAGTGGCAGTAGTTTCACAGCGGGCAGGAATTGTGCAGACCCTTCAGGGGGACAAAGTTCTCTTGTGAAATTCCCCCTCTTTCACCTCATCCCACAGTTAATGGGGGTGACAGAGGCTGTGGGCTTTTCCAGATTGCCCTCGGGAGGAACCTCCAGAGCACAGCTGGGCATAAGCTGGTTTGTTACTGTACCTCGTGAGGGTGAGGGGGGTTCTGTGTCAAACAGGGGCCATGAGGAAGAAGGAAGGGAGCGGCCAACCCGCTGCCGAGACAGCCAGGTGGGCACCTGTGCCGAGTGTGAGGAGCTTTGTTCCATTTCTGCAGCATTTTCAGGCATCCAGGATAGCTGATGGCTAATCAGCCTCTGCCCTGCAGAGCATTTTGCCTCTCGACAATTAAGTTCCTTGTGCTGTTATTCTGCAGCTCTGATGGTAATCGCAGCACTGCAAGAACCTCTCAGCGAGTGCAAACCGCAGGGTACCAGAGCTGAGCGCGGGCAGAGCCCCCGCTGCAGATGAGCGGCAGCCCCTTGCAGAGTTGTGGTGGTTAAATGAAGAAAAAGCAATTGGGATTAAAAGTTCAAGGCCACCTGTAGTTACCTGATTCTGACTGCCCTGGAATGTCCCGTTACAACCGTCAGAGCATGGGAATGCAGCTCAGGTCTCTGTGCTCTGGAATGACTGAGCAGCATAGATCTCAGTGCAGGTCCAGTTGGAGTGTCCACCATTTATAAAGGACAACCCCTCCAGGGAGCCTTTCCTGGGGGCATCTCCTTCAGCGTGTGTGGGGCAGGGGTCTGGAGTCTCACTGTAGCAGGGCTGGAAAGCTGACTGGCCTCACGTTGCTGTCCTGGCTGTTCACCACAGATACTGGTTTCCTGTCCCTCCACCCCCTCCCCAGTCCAGTATTCATTCCAGTCCAGTAATGCAGCTTTGCATGCATCTCATTCATTACTCTTTCTGTGCCTCATTCTGTCTTCCAGCTTGGAGTAGAATTGAGGCTCTGGTAACTTCACTGTGGGAGAGCTTATTCATCTTGCTGGATGCCTCTGTCCCCATTAGCCCGTCTCCTTCCATATGCTGCTCTGTTCTATACTCTGAAGAACCTTCTGCTGTTAGTACGGTCCCTCCCTGTGCGCGCTCACTCGCTAGTGAGTGTCTCGCAGTCAGTCTTGGTGTCTGAGAACTGGGGTTTGTAAACTCCTTGTCTGCATGCGCTGTAATCCCTTTGTCTTGCTGGTAGCCCTAAGGGTCAGGGTTTTTTGGTTTTGTTTTTTTTTTTCCCCCCATCCTCTCCTCCACAGTGGTGACCACAGGCAGAAGTTCTATTGGGGCCACAAAGAAATCCTGATCCCGGTCTACAAGAACATGGCAGATGCCATGAGGAAGCACCCGGAGGTGGATGTTCTCATCAACTTTGCATCGCTGCGCTCTGCTTACGACAGCACCGTCGAAACCATGAACTATCCACAGGTGAGGGGCGGGGGAGAAGCTAGAAGACACCAAAAAGAAGGAAGATCTTGTCAGCAGGGTGCCAGTGTGAGATCCTTCCTGTACGAAGGTGCACAGCACGAGCTCCCAGGGCTCTGGTGAGAGGCTGCCCAGGGAGGCGGTGGAGTCACCACCCCTGGAGGTGTTTAAAAAATGAGTAAATGTAGCACTTGAGGCGATGGTCTGGTGGTTGGGGAGATGTTGGGATAAAGGTTGGACTTGTTGATCCTAGAGGTCCTTTCCAACCGTAATAATTCTCTGATTCCATGAAGCTGGTCGTGCCCAGTGAGCAGCTGTTTGCCTCCTCTGTCCTGCCAAGTTCCAGTTCGTTAGGGTGTCGACACTGGGGAGAACTGATGGGTTTTTCTCTCGATGCAGATCCGCACCATTGCCATCATTGCCGAGGGCATTCCAGAGGCCCTGACACGCAAACTGATCAAGACGGCTGATAAAAAAGGGGTCACCATCATTGGGCCTGCAACTGTACGTACTGACAACCTTCTCTTGTCCTTCTGTCTTACTCTTCAGATCAGCTTTCTCTGAAGGATAAAGTAATTCCTACAATCCATCTTGCCTTGAGTCAGATCAAGTGCCTCTTAGCTCCCCATTTTAAGGTCACCTTACCGTCTCCTGTTGTTTAAATACTGACAAGACCGTCTTAGGAACTTGAGATTTCTGTACATTTCGTGTTATACGTTAACGGCCTTTACATCTTTCTCTGATGTTCTTGCAGGTTGGTGGGATCAAACCAGGTTGCTTTAAAATAGGCAACACAGGAGGAATGCTGGATAATATCTTGGCATCGAAGCTGTACCGTCCCGGCAGCGTGGCTTACGTCTCACGCTCTGGGGGAATGTCCAATGAGCTCAACAACATCATTTCCAGAACCACTGATGGTGTCTATGAGGGGGTGGCCATTGGAGGAGACAGGTAGGGGTCTGCACCTGCAACAGACACTGGTTTTTTAAGTCAGTCAAGAGAAGAATTGTTAGTAATTTGGAGAAAGAAGGGCAGGCTGGCTGTTAGTTTTCCTTCTTTAAGAAAAGTTTACGAAACAAATTCAACTTCTGCCATTTTCCCTGTGTTCTACCCAGATATCCTGGTTCAACTTTTATGGACCACGTCTTGCGTTATCAGGATACTCCAGGAGTGAAAATGATTGTAGTACTTGGAGAGGTGAGTGAGACCAGCTCATCCTGTCTGAGAAATACTCACGTGTTATGTTTTGGGAGCATCTGACCTGGCTGTAGGGATGCTAAATAACAGCTGCAGATCAATGGCAGCTACTCAAACTGGTCTTGAATAGCTCAATTTTTATTTCATGCTTTCTTAACCAGAAGAAATTGAATGTATCCTACTGACAAGTATTGTCTCCTGTACTTTAAAAAAAATACAAAGTCAGGAGACTGTGTTCTGCAGCTTCAGCTGTTACTCAATGAAAACACAGAAAAATTGAAGCAGTGCTTCCTCGTGCATCTTGGATCTGGTTTCTAGAGAAGTGCAGTTTTGAAGCAGCTCTGCTCTCTTTCTGCAGATTGGAGGCACAGAAGAGTATAAGATTTGCAGGGGCATTAAAGAAGGTCGTATCACCAAGCCGGTGGTGTGCTGGTGTATTGGTACTTGTGCCACCATGTTCTCTTCAGAGGTATGTGCAAAATGGAAACAAATACATAAAATAAGTACAGATCCATGACAGGAAAACAAAAAACTTCTCTCCCTGTGCCTAAATCTCCCAGATTTTCCAGTAGCATCTTGAAGGTGCAGATCCTTACTCTGCTGTCTCTTCTGCTGTCTGCAGGTGCAGTTTGGCCATGCAGGAGCTTGTGCCAACCAGGCTTCTGAAACTGCTGTCGCAAAGAACCAAGCCTTGAAAGAAGCTGGTGTGTTTGTTCCCCGGAGCTTTGATGAGCTGGGAGAGGTCATTCAGTAAGTCATGTTAACAGGGCACCTTCAGCAGGGGACAAGCACTGTTAGGGCACTGATTCTAGCCTGAGAAAGGAATACATTTCCTGACTAGGGAAAATAATTTCTATTCATTCTGGGGTTTTAAGGTCTCGATTAAAACCACCTCAGCTGCATCTCTTAAAAGGACTGAAGTTAACAAAAGGATTCTCTCTTAGGTCTGTCTACCAGGATCTTGTGGCCAAAAGAGTGATTGAACCAGCAGAGGAAGTGCCTCCTCCAACGGTGCCGATGGATTACTCCTGGGCAAGGGTGAGCTGTACTGGTTTAACTGCTTTTGGGGGTTCCTCAGAAACCAGGGAGGATGTTTGCTGGGATCCTGGACGCTTACGGCAATACTGGTGTTGCCTCAGGGTTTTATCTCGCACTTTGGAGCATTATCCATGAGCTCACTGGTTCTAGGCTGGGGAAGCTGTGCTGAGGGAAGCTTAAGGCGTTGTTGTTTGACCAGTCTGTCTCCTCCTGCCCCTTGCTCTTCATGTGGAATGTTTAAAATCCCCTCTTCCTGCTGTGATTTCAGGAGCTGGGTCTGATCCGCAAACCGGCTTCCTTTATGACAAGCATCTGTGATGAGAGAGGCCAGGAACTGATTTACGCTGGGATGCCGATCACCGAGGTCTTCAAAGAAGAGATGGGAATTGGAGGGGTTCTGGGCCTGCTCTGGTTTCAGAGGAGGTGAGGCAGCTTTTTGTGAAAGCTCCCCAAATTCTTTGGCTTGCAGTTTTGTTTCTTTGTTGATAGACTTTTAAGCGGAAAAGTAACTCCAGGATTCCTTTGTGAGTGTAGATTCATTGGCAATGCCATCTCTGTATTCCCTCCGGAGACCACATCGGCATTTCAAGGCATCATACAGCATGTCTATTCCTGGGATGAAGCTTTCCACAAGTTTTGTGGTGCATTGAGGAAATATCTCTATTCTAGGCTTGTCTCACACCCTCTGACTACATGCTTCTTGTAATTGTCACCTCAGCCCTGGGGAGACTGGGGAGTTTACAAACCCTTGCTAACCAGCCTATAAGGAACCCTCTGAATGGCAGGAGTTTGGTGCCTTCATCTGATGGTGCTTTCACAAGAGGCATTCTTGGCACTAGCTGGACTCTCTGGCTCAGCAGACCCGGATGGACAGAACTACAGCCCAGGCTCATGGCTCCCCTCGAGGGGACCCACAGAGCTCTCCAGTCACTGCTGAGCGGGTGCAAAACCCACCCTCAGCTTAGAGCTGAACAGCTCCCGTGGGAGCTGGATAAACCCCTGATCTCCGAGCCAGATAACAGGGTGCACTGATGGGTGTTGAGACCCTGCAGCTCCTTTTGCTCTACTTCTTTCAAGCACAGACCAAAAGCCACTGTCGAGTGTAACACCGAGCGTCTTGTTACTGTTTTCTTTACAATGAATGCCTCCCTCGCTCAGGTTACCCAGGTACGCCTGCCAGTTCATCGAGATGTGTTTGATGGTGACAGCAGATCACGGCCCTGCAGTGTCTGGAGCCCACAACACCATCGTCTGTGCAAGAGCTGGAAAAGATCTTGTCTCGAGTCTCACTTCAGGCCTTCTTACTATCGTAAGTACCTGATGTCCAGAAGCTGTACCTTTGTTTCTCATGACTCTGGGTCTGTTACTATTAACAAAAGACTCAGATCAGCTGCAGAAGCCTGGACAGGTTGTGTCTGTTCACTCAGAATCATTCAGGTTGGAAAAGACCCTTGGGATCATCAAGTCCACTTGCACTTGGAGTGTCTGCTGAATTCAAGTCTAATAGCTCGATGTTCTAGGTGTGAAACCAAGTCTGTTTTTCAAGTAAACAAGACTAGTTTGTCATCTCTCATTTGAGTCTAGAAATACTTCATAGAGACCAGAGTGCTGTCAGCATCGTCCCTACATGGTTGCCTGGTTTCTTCCAAGACTGACAAGTAAAAATGTGAACAAACCAGACTTTAGATTGAGTTTCCCCGACGCTGTCTGTAGAAGGGATGTGTTGGCTTCACGCTGGCACTCGTGTGGAGTTACAAACAGATGCCTTTTCTCAGGTGCTGCCTAATTCTAATGTCATGAAAGCTGCAGTGGCAGGCAGGGCAGGGGGGAGAAGATCATCCTGTACTTGTTTTGTTCCTTAACTGTGGGGTTCTTGGCTATAATTCCCTTTTGTCCTGCACCCAGGGGGACCGGTTTGGTGGAGCGCTGGATGCTGCAGCTAAAATGTTCAGCAAAGCCTTCGACAGTGGGATTATCCCTATGGAGTTTGTGAATAAGATGAAGAAAGAAGGGAAGCTGATCATGGGCATTGGACACAGAGTCAAATCAGTAAGAAAACTGCAATGCTACAACCTGGAGGGGCTTTTATGGAAGGGTGGGGGAGGAAAAAAACCCAAAGGAAAGACAATCAGCCATTCCAAATTCTCCTAAGTCTACAAATACTAAAGCTTATGGGAAGAACCTGTGTGAGGGGCACGACCAGTTACCAGTGTTCTTAACTTGCAGATAAATAACCCGGACATGAGAGTTCAGATTCTCAAAGACTACGTGAAGCAGCATTTTCCTGCTACCCCTCTGTTGGACTATGCACTTGAAGTAGAAAAAATAACGACTTCCAAGGTGAAATGCACTCGTGTTTATTGGCTCTTGAGCATCCTTTCTTACTGGGTGGGGGGGGAAAGTGACTGGAGTTAATAATTTTAATTGCAACGCTTCATAAATTGTTGCTAGGGGGTTGTTTTTCTGTGGTAGACTTGAGGCCAAGTACAACAGTTGGGTACGGCTGTAGTTGCACACCGTGAAAACCCCGGCCATACCACCAGCCCTGATCCGTGTCGTCCGTGTCCGCGCTGGAACTGCCGTGCTCCCTGAACCCAAGGCAGAGCTGGCGCCCCAGATAATCTCTGTGGTTTGAACCAAAGGCAGGCCCATTGGCTGGGCCTGGGTTTCCATCGTCCCCGTTAAGCGCGAGTCTCGCTCGAGTTGCTGAGCAGCTTCTCTGTCCCTGGGCTGGCGTGCCTGCAATTACGGGCAGCCCTCAAATTGCCCTCGAGGACGGGATTTTCCAAGGGGATGTCATTTGCTGGTGTTAACATCTTTATTGGGGTGTGTTTTCATTTCTGGCAGAAACCAAACCTTATCCTGAATGTAGATGGCTTTATCGGAGTTGCCTTTGTTGACGTCCTCAGGAACTGCGGCTCCTTCACACGGTAAGCAGCCCGTGGGCTGTGCTGGGGTGTCCTGTAAAGGGGCCGGGAGCCACGCTGCCGGCTGGTGTGGCAGCAGGACTTTCCGGGGGACGTTGTGAAGGAAACGTAGCCTGGACTTTGAGGGGAGAAGCATCATGTGGACTGTGTGTTGCTGCTGGGACTAGAGCAGGCTCGTGGCCTTTCTGAGATCACTGTGAGGAACTGTTTCTTTCCTCTTGCAGGGAAGAAGCAGATGAGTACATCGATATAGGAGCTCTTAACGGCATCTTTGTACTAGGCAGGAGTATGGGATTCATTGGTAAGTTTGTCACATTCCTGCCCTTCCATCCCTGGCCACCAGCACCAGGAGGCAGGTGTAGACCTCTGGGGCCTCGCTCTAAAACCGCTGTCAGAGGAACCCAGAAATCTTTCAAGGCAAAATAAAACCAGGAGGAGAGGAGCAGCAGAAAATTTGTAACATAACCCACTTTTGTTTCAGGACACTACCTGGATCAGAAGAGATTGAAGCAGGGTCTGTACCGTCACCCATGGGACGACATATCCTACGTTCTCCCAGAGCACATGACCATGTGAGAACCTCTAGTTCTGCCTCGGAACGGCGCTGCAAGGAGACAGAAGCCGGCCCTGAGGACAGCCACAAATGGGACTTTGATCTATAAAGGCCATTGGTAGAGACACGGAGCTGCCTGGTCAGACTGTGCAAAGCAACTGTTTTACAGGACTAGAAACTTACTCTAATAAAGCCCCAAACTCGTGATATTCCACGTTACCTACTGTATTTAATACTGCCTCTCACCCTTTTATTTTTTTTCTATGCTGGTTTTGTTTTGTTCTACTCTTCATTTTGTTTCCAGAAAAGATTTGAAGGGTTGGGGGGAGGAGTTCTGTTGACCTTGCGACAGATCCGTTAGTCTGGTAACGAGCTGTAACTTTCCCTCTTTGGGAAAAGTGCCCATCTGTGACTTGGGATTTTTTTTTATTTTTTTTTTTTGCTGTTGTTGGTTGTTTCATTTTGTTTACTGTGTTCTCGTCTTCAGTCTGATCGTATCCCGAATAGTGGGACCACTGCTGATGTATAACCCATGTTACTCAAACTCTGGTGTAGTAATTTAAAGTGTAAAGTTGTAACATACTGCTGTTAAAGCTGTGAAGCTACCTGTATTCCGGTGTCTGTATTTATCAAACAACTTCTCCTCTCCTCTTAGCTGGCTGGTCTATGGGGTGTCACTATCACGTTAGCTGCAGCTGCAAAAATAATCTCAAGTAATAACTTCAGCGTCCTCCTTGTCTGTGTATTGTAACCTAACTCAAATAAATGATACGCTATTAATTTATTCTTGTTCTACTTTCTGCCTTCTAAAACTTGGCCCTAAACAGGGTCTAAGGGGATGGGTGACAAGCTGGGACTCAGTTACTTAACAGAACACTGAACCTCACAGCCCTTATTCCTCTTGGGGGGGTGCTCTAGTTGAAAAGAAGGGTAACACACACACACACACACACACACACCCCCCCCAATGCTTATCCTGTCATGCTTCAGGGTAAGTCAGAAGGACAAAAATTTAGCTGTGTATAGAAGAAAGGAGGAAAGAGGTTTCCCTAAGTGATGCAACGTTCTCTGTGAGTTAGGGAAGTGTGTAGTGTGTTGTATAGTAACCCTGAAATAATAACCACAGCTCCCTTTGCGGAAAAATGTGTCTGAGAGGGAGGGTCTGCTTCATATCCCGCAGCCGTGCCTCAGAGCAGCGTTTGCCAAGGAGAAAAACACCACAAAGGCGAAGTCAAGGCCCTGGGAAGGGTCCTGCCCGCGCTGCCCGGGCAGCTGGGCCCGCAGCGGGCCCAGGGAGCTCCCTCCGCGCTCCGGAGCTCGGGCTGCGACTCCTGCGCGGGACAGGCCCAGCGGGTCCCTCCCGGCGGCGAAGGGAGCGGGGACCGCCCGGGCCGCTGCCGCCTGAGGCGAGGCCTCCGGCCCGAGCGCCCATTCCGCTCCCTGGGCAGCGGGCGGGACGTTCCCCTCGGCCCGGCCCGGGTCTCTTCGGGGGTCCGCTCGCCCCCTCAGGGGCTGAGGCCGGGGCTGAGAGGAGGGGACGGCGCGTCCCGGGGGTCGCGGCCCCTCTCTGACCCGAGGCGCTGGCGCCTCCTCCCCGCCAGGGGGCAGCGCCGCCGGGCCCCGCGCAGCGCAGGCGCCCCGTCCACAGCCCGCCATGTCGGACAAGATGGCGGCGGCCGCGGCCTCCCCGCAACCGCAGCCGAGCCCCGGGCCGGCGGTGGAGACGGACGGAGAGGCCGAGGCGGAGGAGTTCGGGTGCCCCGCGCACTGCTCCGACGTGGCCTGGCGGCAGAATGAGCAGCGTCGCCACGGCCTCTACTGCGACATCACTCTGGCCTTCTGCGGCGGGCGGCCCGGGGCGGCCCGCGAGTACCGGGCGCACCGCTCCGTCCTGGCCGCCGCCACCGAGTACTTCACGCCGTTGCTCTCGGGCGGGTTCGCGGAGTCTCTCTCGGGCCGCGTGGAGCTGCAGAAGTGGAGCTCGGAGGGCGGACCCGACCCCGACACGGTGGAGGCCGTGATCGGCTTCATGTACACGGGCACCATCCGCGTCAGCCCCGGTAACGTCCACGAGGTGCTGGAAATGGCCGACAGGTGAGCGGGGCCCGGGGCGGGGCTGGGCCGGGCCTGCGGGAGCTGGGCTGCAGCATCACCCCGGTCCCTTTCTTCTGCAGGTTCCTGCTGATCCGGTTAAAAGAGTTTTGCGGAGAGTTTCTGAAGAAGAAACTGAACCTCTCCAACTGCGTCGCGATCCACAGCTTAGCCCACATGTACTCCCTGAACCAGCTGGCCCTCAAAGCGCAGGACATGATCAGGAGAAACTTCCACAAAGTTATCCAGGACGAGGAGTTCTACACTTTGCCCTTTCACCTCATCAGAGACTGGCTCTCAGACCTGGAGATCATAGTGGACTCTGAAGAAATCCTCTTTGAGACCGTTTTGAAGTGGGTTCAGAAAAATCCCGAGGAAAGGGAGAGGTACTTTGAAGATCTCTTTAAACTGCTTAGATTGTCTCAGATGAAACCCACTTACCTTACGCGCCACGTCAAATCCGAAAGGCTGGTATCGAGCAACGAAGCCTGTGTTAAATTAGTGTCGGAGGCCGTGGAGAGTCACGCCCTGCGGTCTGAGAACTTGCAGTCTGGTAACCTACAACATTCCGCTTGTCCTGTAGCGTTGCTGCCGCGCTTCGGACAGAACATGGACGTCATTATGGTGATCGGCGGTGTGTCGGAGGGAGGAGACTACCTGAGCGAGTGCGTGGGGTATTTCATCGACGAGGATAGGTGGGTAAACCTGCCGCACATACACAACCACCTCGATGGGCACGCCGTTGCCGTGACGGAGTCTTACGTGTACGTGGCTGGCTCCATGGAACCAGGGTTCGCCAAGACTGTGGAAAGGTACAATCCAAACAGAAATATCTGGGAGCAAGTCTCAAATCTAATAACCCGGAAGCATTCTTTCGGCCTTACCGAAGTCAGGGGGAACCTGTACAGCATTGGGGGACACGGCAATTTCAGTCCTGGCTTTAAAGACGTGGCCGTTTATAATCCCGAGCAAGACAAGTGGCTGAACCTGGAGTCGGCACCAAAGATTCTCCGCGATGTCAAAGCCGTTTCCGTTGAAGACCGTTACGTCTACGTTGCTGCTCGTACCCCGGTTGACAGCGACAGCGAGGATGGGTTGAGGGCGGTTATTACCAGGTTCGATGCCGAAACAAGGCAGTGGCAGGACGTGGAGTCCCTGCCGCTCATTGACAACTACTGCTCTTTCCAGATGTCTGTCGCTAACACAAACTTCTACCATACGGCGTCGTGCTGCCCCAAGAGTTACCCTATAGATAACGAAGAAGCCAAGACAAAGATCTCTGGCAGGGCCTCCGATGAAATACTGGAAAGCTTACCCCCAGAGGTCCTTAGCATCGAAGGAGCAGCTATTTGTTACTATAAAGATGACGTGTTTATCATTGGGGGGTGGAAAAACAGCGATGACATTGACAAGCAGTACAGGAAGGAGGCCTATCGCTACTGCGCCGAGAGAAAGCGCTGGATGCTTCTGCCTCCTATGCCTCAGCCTCGCTGCAGGGCGACGGCCTGCCACGTGAGGATCCCCTTCCGGTGCTTGCAGGGGACACAGAGGTACCCTATGCCTCAAAATTTGATGTGGCAAAAAGATAGAATAAGGCAAATGCAGGAAAGGCAGATGCAGGAGATGCACCGACACTCGCTGAGCTTACGGAGGATGCCGCGCTCGCAGATCGAGTGCTAGGTTCTGGAATGTCTCTCCTCCTGCCGAGCCTAGGAAATGCTGTGCTAAGCCATTTTGTTAGGCTTGAGAGGTCTTTGTAAGACAGGAGGGTGTTGATTAGATGTGATGCCTAAAACCAGCATCTTACCTATTGAAAATTAAGAAGCTCAGAATTTGAGGGTGGATGGGAATTGAGAAACTATGTGAGTCCAGCAGTATTGCTTAATGGTGCCCAGGGAAAAACAGCAGCCTTGTAGCAGGCTGTGGAATATCTCCGGGAACATTAAATCTGTTACTTCTCTCCTCAGATCTTTGTTTTCAAGGCTTTCTGTAGAGTTAGCCTCTAACAGGTCTATTTTGAAAATCAAAGATCTCTATCTTAATAATTTAGCGGTTACCTTTGTGTGTGCTTGAAAGCACCTGTTTTATTTGCACTTATATATTGACATTCCTTTGATTCTCTCCTTCTCAGTGACTAAACTTCACATCTAATTGGTGTTCGTGTACTTGGCTTTCCCAAGCTGGAGGCAAGTGCAATAGCTATGCCTAGATATGACAACAAAAGCACAATCTTTATAAAATTACTTCAGGATGTTTCTATGTGTATTAAATATTTTGTATCTCTCTGTTGTAGGGAGGCTGCAGAGTTTGTTTGTAAGCAGATGGTTGGTAGAACACAAGACACTTGCTAAAGCAGAGAACTTGAAGGCAGTAGATTATTTTTTTCAGGTGTAGCTGAAGATGCTTTGAGTTTGGCAGCTTCAGGAGACACCTGGGTCATCGATCAGCCTGATAAAAGGAGGGAAAACCAGTAAAGCAGCCACCCACCGACACTGACTATTCACCTGTCAGTGTGGCTTAGTAAGAAGGAGATCATTTCACAACAGTTTGAAACGTGAGCTATTTGTAGATCCTTTCTCAAATGTTGCACATGTTTGATTCTAGTGACAAAGTGGTTGGAAGACCCTTCTCCCCCGAGCCTGTTGCAGCCTGTCTTTGACAATCAGTGCCCTCTGCCTTCGGTAGCAGTAGCCATGCTGCTGTGCTCCTTAACAGACCGGCGCTTGGTCTTCTTCTCGACATGAGCTGGTGGAGTTCTCCTAGTCTCTCAAGTATTTGAATTCCCCACCTACTCCGGCAGTAAGATTTGAGCTGATTTAAATACTCGTGGGCCTTTTGAGGTGGTTTTACATAACACGGTGCCCTGACTGGCTCTGCTTTGCTTACAGCTCTGCTCCCAGGGAACAGAATGGGGGGTATTTCCTTTAGACTGACACTGCCTCAGTCACCTGTCCCACCAAACACTCCTCCCTGACCCGAAGGGCTCTGGGGCTGTTCAGGATACTGGAAGACTCGGTGCCTCCTTCCTGCCTCTTTTTCTTACCCATCTTTCCCTTCAGTTGAATGTTCCAACCTAACTCAGGGTCTTAGGGAAAGAAAGGGAGGAGATAACAGGGTGTTCCTCAGCTTGTGCAGACAGAAGTTGGATAATCTGTTTGCCCTCTTTGGTTTATACAGTGATGTGCTGGTGGTTTTGATGCGGGCAGCTTCTTTGCAAAAGAACTTCTAAACAGTTTGGTTTCTTTGTTTTGGTTTGGTTTTAAATTGTTTAGCTTTCTGAGCTGATACTTCTCATTTTCCAATTCAGCAGGAAACCCAGGTCGTATCTGAAACACTGGGTAAGTCTTTCAACCCCGGAGCGTGCAAAGGTCTCTCAGTATGTACATCCCTTAACACTCCACGTTGCAGTTCACTTGCCACTTTTGACATCAATAACTTGTCTTTTTGTAATAGAATAATCTAACCTTGTTTAAAAAAAAACCAAACCAAAAAACACAACAAAACAAACCTTGACAATCTCAACAGTTCAGTCTCAGTTTACTCATCTGTGGTAACTGTGTTGTATTTTTTTTGGCCTGTTGGGTTGTTAGGGTAGATGAAATTGTGTGATGCTGGCCTAACACAAGAGAGGAAATAATAATGATGGTATTGGGTAATAAGCTGGTTCAGGTTTAAGGCTGGTGTTCAGAAGTGACTGTTACCGATCAGATCATGCAGACCTGTAAGCAAGGGGTTAATCAGTGGAGTGTGGCCCAGGAACTCCTGCAGTTGGGCTGGAGTAGTGCAAAAATTACCGCCTCTGCAGCAGGGTTTGTGAGTAGAAGTGTGGAAATGCCTCACAGTTCAGTACTAAACCCAGTGATGTAAATGAAATCTGTGGGAGATGATTTTTAAGACACTTCACCAGACTTTGCAGAGAAGCAGCTGGGCAGATTTGGGGTCTTCCACCCACCCCCTGACTTTGCTGTAGGGATCAAAGAGGCAGTCGAAGGCTGGTGGTAGGTCAGAGCCCACGGCTGGTCTGCCAGCAGATCTGGACAGTGTGTAGGGAGAAAGACCAAGATGATTCTTTTGGTCGGAGTCTGAAGGAAGTAGTTCGATGCGTGGCAGCAAGCGACAGAGAGGGGAGGACAAACTCCTCGCAGCCTTTGTTGTTTTGTTTTTTTTTTAAGCAAAATTGATACTGCACTTTACCGTGAGAACTTCTGGCTGACGTACAAACTGTGTAGATCACCACAGACATTCCACTCCAGGACAGTGTCAGGACAGCATCGTGCCTGGAGAGCGTAACGCCCGAACGCAGCCGCGATCCGTACGTGATGCGCTCTGTCTCCGTGTGCTCTGTGTGCATGGTGAGTGATGGGCACTGCAAACAGCACCGCTTCGCTCTAACTTCCGCTATGCCAAGGCTGTGGAATTTTTAAGTAGATTAGGTTGCTTTTCAGCCTTGATTTTTAAGTGGACCAATTGCATTGCACGTGGTTTTTAACAAGGCAAGTCTAACCATCCACCGTACCACACGTAGGTGTTCGGAACAGTTGCGTTGTTGACCATGGCTGTAATTTAGCCCTTTGCCTGTGAACTGTGTAACAGATTCCTTGTGGCCCTTGACTGCCGTAGTCTGCTGGGTGTTTATGAAATGATCTATAAACAGAAGCCTGGGAAATCTTGCAGAGGCTGGTCAAACATCAGCAGGATCCTAGTGTGTTTTCAGTAAGTATCAGAAGGCTGACCTGGGGCCTTCCTAATGTGAGAGGACATCAAGTGAAGCTCTTCCTCTTCCTCGCAACAGTCACACCTCTGCACCTGTACTGAATACGTGCCACAAAACGCACGTTTTGTGTCCTGTCTCTCTGCTCCCAGTATTAGTAGAGTAGGACACATCCTGCCCAGCACACGGTGGTCACCGTAGTAATTTCTCTGCCGTACGTGTACGTAATACCTTACAACTAGCTGAATGCTCTGCTTGTGTGCTGGGTTTCTCTGTGTGTGTCCTGACTGTCTTGCACACGGTAGGAAAGCACTCC
Organism: Actenoides lindsayi; assembly: GCA_025331215.1. Classification (NCBI taxonomy): domain Eukaryota; kingdom Metazoa; phylum Chordata; class Aves; order Coraciiformes; family Alcedinidae; genus Actenoides; species Actenoides lindsayi. Next base: position 4,768 of record WTSP01004519.1, on the reverse strand, counting down.
AGAAATGAATAGGCCAGCTTCTTAGCATGCGTCAGGAGCTACCGTGCCCAGCGCTCTGCTCTGCTATTGCAATAGCATTTTTCTCCATCATAGCCAACGTTAAAATCAGAACCATTGGCTCAGCTTGTCACGCAACAGAGCGGTCACTGCTGACAACCCGAGTCGCAAAGAATTGGATGGTTTAGGTTGTTTTAAACAGCACCTTGCAATAGTGTGGCGTAACATTTAACGGGCTTTAAAAAGCAAGCTTAAAATAAGGGCTTTGTGGCTTGGATTTATTTTCAGCTCTGTCCACATGATGTTGGGGTATAAATCTGATAACTTGACGGTCCTGGGTGGAAGTCTGTCCAAGCAGGTGCTCCTGAGGATCTAATCCTATTACTAATATGAATGTAAAGCGTGGAACTAACAAGATGTTCAAAGACCATTAATAGTCAGATACTCCTCGTAGGTCCATGTCTCTGTGGATCATGGCAGCCGTGCTCTCCTGTCCGTGTATTGTAGGCTCCAGCAGATTGCTTGGGAAGCAGCACTCCTGTACTTACTTCCAGTAAGGTAAAGTAGTGTGTGTGTAGAGGCAAACAAACCGTATCGTCACGTCCTTTACCTTAAACGCACTGTACTAAAGTTTATTGTAATAAGTGAATTAAAATAAACCTTTTATTTCTCTAGCATTCTGTTTTACCTTTTTTTGTTTTTAAGTTGCCGTGGCCGATGCGCACGTTTTGTGGTGCCAGAGAATGAAAGCTTTGAAATACTCATTGTTCTTTTGGCCTGTACAAAGCGGGTTTTATTTTAGAGTAAATGGAGACGGTCCCTTGCTGCTGAGGAGACTTTATTAGTGGAGCTGCTCATACAGGCAGGCTGCTTGTGGAAGGCGAGCTGTCCGCGGGGCAGTCCCGCCCGGCAGCGTACTCCCGGACGTTGGGCAGAGCCGGCACCACGCAGCAGCTCAGGGCGCTGCGGTGGATGCCCATGTCGTGGGCGTCGTGCCACTCGCTCGTGTTCCTGTCGTAATACTCGACGTTGAAAGTCATCGTCCAACCGTTAAAGCCTCCGACCACAAACAGCAGATCCTCCAGCACGCCGATGCCGAAGTTGCTGCGGGGGCTGAGCATGCCGGGGACCGCGCGCCAGGTGTTGGCCGCGGGGTTGTAAACCTCCACGCTCCGAAGCCGGTTGATTCCGTCACATCCTCCGACCTGTGAATGCCCGAGGGACAGAGGTGAAACTGGGCCCCTCCTCACCCCTCAGCTCAGCCGGGTCGTTTTGCGCGCGGGGAAGACGGTCACCGGTCCCGCCTGGCTTTGGTTTGAGCGCTGCCGAGAGCGCGCGATCTCCAAGCAGCGCTTGTCGACCGCAGGCTTCTGGAGCTTCGGGAAGTATTTCGTGGAGCTGTCAGATTTTACCCTTCTGCAGAGTTTAAATGCAGTGCAGGGGTGGGGTAAGCAGGGCCGAGCGAATGTTCTGTGCTGCGAATGCCCTCAGCAACAGCAGGAAAGAATTTCTTTCATGCAGCTGCTTGAAAATGGTGCGTATTTCGTACCAAAAAGCGTGTGGTGATAAGGTTCTCAGGAGGGGTTATCAACCCTTCTGGCTCCAACTTCCTTCCCTGAACCTAAACGAGCAAATGGCCACCAACCCGACCCTCTAGGAACTGCAGCCCGGCAGAAGTGCTGCAGGTGGTGTGGGGGGTGGTGTGGCAGAGGTACCGCTTTCTCCCTTACCGCGTACACCTCGTTGCCGTAGGCGACGACGCCCACTCCACCTCTTCTGCAGCCCATCGGGGCTATGAAGGCCCACTGGTTTGTTGCGGTGTCGTACACCTCGGCCGTGGTGGAGCGTTCAGTGCCGTTGAACCCACCGCAGATGTACACCTGGTCACGGGAGAGAAACCAAGCGTGAGCGGGGCGGTTTCACCGCTGGGGGGGAGAACGCGCTGAGGAGAAAACGTGTGGTGGGGATGGTTTTTTTGAGTTTTGATTTTAGCGGGCATGGTCCCGTCATCCTGAAGCAGTAAAAGTGCAGCGAGTGACTCAGGCCGGCAGGATTTGCACCCATTATTTCCTGAGCTGCCTGAAGCAGAGAGGGCCAGAGGGTGTTTCGCTTGTGGCCAGGAAAAGCACCGTCCGGTGCTGAGCGGCTCTGGGAGAGCTCTGGCTCCTGTCCGTGTCCCCGCCGTGCCCATCGGCCGCTGTCTCTCGGAGAGCTGTATAGCTGTAGCTCCAGGATTGAATGAATAAGGTTTATGTCAACTTTCTTCCTCATTATTTTAAATGATTCATCACATTAAGGGGAGCATTTGTTACCTTTCCTGCTCCTGAAGCTCCTTTTTCCTACCTGGGTGATGAAGCCAGAGCAGTGGCTCAGTGTTTACGGGGTATGGAGCCCAGCAAGATGCTGAGCTCTGTCACCCCAGCTCGATGGAGCTCGATGCACACTGGTGTTTGTTTGGGTCCTTGCGCTGCTCACCGTACTCCGACCTTACCCCCTGGCAATAACCTCACGGGCTCGTTACCTTTTTGTGCAGCGTGGTCGCACTGGCGTCGCTTCTCCGCTCGTGCATGGGGGAAATCATCGTCCACTGGTTTGTCTCCGGCTCGTACCGTTCCGCCGTGCTCAGGCGCACGTGCCCGTCGAACCCCCCCATGGCGTAGATGATGTCGTTGAGAACGGCGACGCTGACGTAGCAGCGCCGCGAGTGCATGGGCCCCACCTCCTGCCACCTTCTCTGGAGCGGGTCAAACCGCCGCACGCTGCTCAGACAATCCCGGCCGTCAAAGCCCCCGATGACGTAGATGAAGTCTCTCAAATAAGCAGCACCGTGATAGGCAAGGGGACCTCCTTGCTCGCAGGTGACACCCACCCACTGGTCTGCTCGAGGGTCGTACGTCTCGATGACGTCGGTCGGTCTCTCCCCGCTCCAGCCTCCGATCGCGAACAAGACGGCGCAGGGCAGGCGAGGCCGGCCGAGCGGGTTGCCCAAGTCCCGGTAGGCTGGGCCGTGCGTGTTGAGCTTGGACATTTCTATCAGCGCGTTTAGGATGAGAATCTTGCATTCCTCGTTATCCTGCAGGTAGGCGTGCGCTTTGACGCTGTCCAGGAGGTATTCCCCTCGCAGCCGGGCCAGTCGGACCTGCAAGATGCAGAAAGGAGGTTAGAATATCAGCGCAGATGGGGGACACCTCGGTACCCGTCACGGCTGGCTCCAGCGCTGGGGGGCTTTGCTTGCTGGCTCCAGCGTTGCCTAAAGCTTATTGGAGATGCAGAGGATTAAATGTGTCAGTTTGGGCTAGTCCAGAAGGGGGGGGTGAGGGTGAATCCAGGGATTCCACGGTGCCGCGGCTCCCCGTACGCTCACAGACAGCCCTGCCGCTCGCAGCACGGGGTGGCTGGCGGGGCAAATGCTCAGCAGCTTTGTGTTGGGAGAGAGAACGTTGTCCCGTGGCCCCTCCTGGATGTGAGGAACAGTTCAACTTAAGCTCTAACCATGAGAAAACGTGCACTCAAAAGTTCTGTCCCGTGCTCAGGGCAGGGTCTTCGACCTGTGCCGCAGCGTAGCGCCAGCCTCGCTCTCTGAAAGCTCGTGTCATTGTGAGTAGCACGTGGAGGCTCCAGTTTGCTCCAGCCTTACAAGCAAAGCAAAGCAGCTCTGGCTCAGCTGCCCCGTGCCCAGCTCTGCAGAGCTGCCCAGGCCCACCCCACGACAGCACCCACCTTGCCCAGCAAACCTGCAACGTGCTGCCTCCTGTTCCGCGGGTCGTGAGCGATCCACTGCACAATGGCCTCGAACACCACATCTTCTTGTCTCACGTTGAGCTCGTCCTTCCCAAGGATGTCCTTTAGGTCATCGACAGAGAGCCCTAGAAACTCCGTGGACACCCTGGCCACCTCCTCGAAGTGCTGGAGGATGAAGGTGTGGGCTGCTTCCCGCAGCTCGGGGCAGTGGTGGGAGTCTGTGAGGCTCCAGATGCCGATGCAGTTTTCCGGGCTTAGCTGGGATGTTAAGAACTGGCAGCACAGCCCGATGATGCCGGGGATGTTGAAGTAGTCCGCTGCGATGAGCAAGCTTTGGACATTGCCAGCCGTGAGCGGCACCGTCCCGGTGTAGGCATACTCGATAATCAGCCTCATCATTTCCTCCGTAGTGTCGCGGATTTTATACACCCTTTTCTCCGTGTCGTTCCACCTGCTGCTGAACAAAGCCCTGGAAAAAACAGAGGGGAGGAAACAGCTTTGCTGCATTAAACCCAGAGCCTGTTATCCCCTGTGCCTTCTTCCCTGGGCACCAGTTTGGGCACGAGCAGCAGCCACGCTGGGAGGATGTGTAGTTTGTTCACTCATGTTTTACTGGCCGGTTGTTTTGAACAGGAGTCACAGCCTCTGGCTGTGGTCAGAGAGCAACAGGGCGAGTTGCCACTTTGCCTCAGCAAGGGTAGCAGAGAATGATGGGGTGTGGGGAAGGAACCTCTCACCTAACAGTGGGTGAGCCAGGCTGGCCACGCTCCCAGCCCTGCACTGCATCTGAGGGTCCATCAGATGCCTCTTCCAGAGCTGCTGTTGGATACTTATTGGGGATCTTAGGAATGTTTACAAGTATCTGCAGGGTGGGTGTCAAGTGGAAGGGGCCAGGCTCTTGTCAGTGGTGCCCTGGGATAGGATGAGAGGCAATGGTCACAAGCTGAAACATGGGAAGTTCCACCTCAACATGAGGAAAAACTTCTTTCCTGTGAGAGTGACAGAGCCTGGCCCAGGCTGCCCAGAGAGG
>WTSP01004518.1:64663-104999 GCA_025331215.1 Actenoides lindsayi | reverse complement strand
GCAGCGGCCAGTACGGGCAGGGCAGCTCGGCCCTCGGAGGGCGCAGCTGCCGCCTCCGGAGCCCCGTCTCTCCTCTGCCTTTCCTTCTGCCTTTTTTTCCGCTGGCGGTGTTGTACTTTCCCCCCTTTTTCTGGCTTTTCTTTTTCTTCCCTCCCTCCCAGGACTGGAGGCAGGATCCGCGACCCTGAACCTGCTATGCCAGCAGGACTGTGCCGGGCGGGGAGGATGCACGCCATCTCCGACCTCCACTCCTCCCTCCCCCTGCGACTCCTCAACAAGGGGCCCGAGTACCTCCGCAGGCAGATGGAGGCCGGCAACCCGGGCAGGAAGAGTGCCGTGGAGAGGCTGGCAGCCGATAAGGCCAAGTACGTAAAAAGCCAGCAGGTAATCAGCACCAAGCAGGAACCCGTCATCGCGCTGAGCTCAGCCTCAGAGAGCGGCAGCGAGACCTGCTCGCTGGAGAGCAAAAAACTCAGCAGGGACTTCGGCAGAGGGAAGGGCGCGAAGCCGCTGGAGCTGGCGAAGGCGGTGTGCTCCTGCCGGGCCCCCCTGCAGCACGGCCCCCCCATAGCCAGGCGCAGCACCCCCAAGAGGCAGATGCGGCCGGATTCCCTGGTGATCTACCGCCAGAAATGCGAGTTTGGGAGAGGTCAAAGCCAGGACAGCTCACGGGGGAGCTTGGTGAGGAGGATCTTCCAAGGGGCTGTAAAGGAGAGGCAGTTGGCTTCCCCTGCGATGCCCCGAGTCATGGAGGACACTGCAGCCGTTGATAGCAAAGAGCCTCTCTCAGCAAAAGACGGTGACCATGAGCCGAGCAACCACGGCGAGGAGCAAACTGTTACTGTGAGTACTGAAGCCCCTGGGGTATGTTCAAAAGAGCACGAGAGACCCTCGGAACTGAGTGTACCTACTGAGGAGGTCAAGGAGGTGAAGAGGAGAGGTCTCCATCGCTCCCAGTCGGACATCAGCTCTCGTTACTCCAAATCCTTCTCGGAGTTTGATACATTTTTCAAGTACTGTGGCCTGGAGCAGGAGGTCATTGACGATCTCGGGAGAGAGAACTTCTCCGTAGTGTCCGACAACGTCTCCTTCAAGATCCGCAGCATCAGTGTGGCAACGTCCGAAAGCGACTTCACGAGGCACAGCGGGGACGAGGGGCTGCTGGAGGATGAACTCACAGAGCAGGTCCCGAGCAGCACCTCAGTGATCGAGCGCAACGCTCGGATAATCAAATGGCTGTACACGTGTAAGAAAGCCAAGGAGACTAACAAGGTGATCCAGGAACTGGCATGATGGCTTCTTTCAGCATGCATTGCAGCCTGGAGAGCTCAAGGTGTGTGCAAAGCCTCGCCCTGTCGATTTATATATTTCTCTTTCCTTTTTAGGGAGCAGTTGGCTCTTACTAGTTTATTTTAGTCTTTTCATGAAAGGCTGAAGGAAAATGTATTTTGTATACTACGTTGTTCCAGTAGGGCCATTTTGCAAAGCAGAAATCCGTGTCATTACAAAATAAAAACCCCAAAAGACAAACAAATAAATGCGTGCAGCTTGCCAGATTTGGATCAGATCCCCTCACATGAAATTAAAGAGTCAGTGTCTATGAGGGGTGTCTGTTCTTTGCAGATTCCTGCTTTGTAAATAGCTCGTTTTCTCTAATTTCTTCTATATTAAATGCTAGGGAAAAAAAAAAAAAAAAAGAACCAAACAGAAAAGTATTCAACCTTTAATTACAGTTGCTTAGATAATAGACTGAACTGAAACTGTTACTAATTAGAAGTACGCTGTGTTTGCGATATATGGATGAAACTATTACTAATTAGAACTACACTGTATTTGTACTACACTGCTACAGTTTTCCCCTCACACTCCCTCACGCTTTCTCCCTTCACTTTACCCATAGGCACCCCCAAGAATCAGGGAAGCAAAGCTGAGCCAGTGCTCCTGCTCACAATCTTATTTCCCCCACATCTTCTTGTTGGGCCCATAAAAGTTTGCTCCAGGTGACCCCCTAGCATCTCACGCACTTTTTAAGTTTTCTGTCCTGTTTGCCCGTAGTGGACTTGGCTCCTCTGCAGTGGGTTTGTTTTGCCGTGCAGCTTGGCACTCGTAGCTGGAAATGGGTTGTGCGGTTTGCCTTGGTTAGAGAAGTACTTCACTGTTTTAAACTGGAGATAATTGATACAACTGTGTGGCATCTAGTCTCGGAAATCAGTTATTTCGCAGTCAGAGCAGAACAATTTTAGCCTTGCTAAAAGCCAATATCCTGGTTTTAATAAAAGCAGTGCTTGCTTTGCATCTGGTCTCTTGAAAAAGAACTGTGTTAGTGGAGCCTTTGGTATTGATAGTCTAGTAGATAACATTTTTTTTCTCCTTCCAATGCATGAAGCCCTTAGGATAAGTACTGCAGCTTACAGTGTGGTATTTAAAAATTGCATGAGTAGGTCTTGATAGGAAGGATTACGTGTATATTTTCTGACAGTTCGTAATTGGTGCGTGAGAAGAACATCGTTTAGTGTAGGTACAGCTGTTGATGCATCACATGGGCCTTACGAACATGGAGAAATGTAGTGCTTGAGCCTCTTTCGTACGAGGCTGTGGGGCTGTCACTCCCGATTCCTTTAGTTTATATAATGCTTTATATAATGCAAAAATCCATTCACTTCCTTGAAATTGGTTTTAATTATGTGAAATTTGGATCACTTTTAAAATACGAATTTTTCTCAAAAGCTTATTTTCTTGCTGCAAGTTGAAGGAGGAGGAAGAGGGAGAGGGAGAGCCATTTTCATACAAACAATTCAAGCCCTTGTAGATAAGAATGGTTGTCAGGTATCTGGCTGACAACTTAAAGAAGTATTCTTATGTAACAGATCCTTTCCCACATTACCTTAGAGAGAAGAAAAGTCTCTACTGAGCTAATCATTTCTCCCTGCTCATCCTTCTGTGATAAAAGGCAAGGGAGATACAAAAAGCAGAATGATGCAGGTGGTGTTTTGTGAAGATAGTTGCATCTGCTGGCCTTGCTGAAGGCAGAGTAGGAGAGGCAGATTTCAGTGCAAGGAATGCAAGGAGCCGTGTAACAAAAACAACCATATTTCCATGAAGGAAAACAAAAATAAAAGCCTGTTTGCTCCTGAATGTCCTCGCCAGGGGTAGGGTCCAGGACCATAACCATCATCATCACCACAGAGCCTGCTCAGGACGAAGCAGTTGGCCCTTTCCCTGTGCTAAGTATTTCCAGCACTGCAACTGAGACGGAAGGTGCTGGTGACCACACCAGGAAGCATGTAGTCTGCAGAGGAGGTGCTTCACCAGGGCAAAGGCAAGAGCAGGAGCGGGGTGAGCTCTCTTCCAGCTCCTGAGCGAATGTAGCCTCACATGGGCTTGAGCACATAGCCTAATAGGGTGGTGAAAAGACCTCCATGAAATAAACAGCAAGTTTATTCAAGTCTATGGTCATTCTGCAATGATTTTGATACCTAGAACAAGAGAGTGATTCATACTGATAGCCATTTCCTTTGTCACCAACATTTTTTGCAGCCTAGGACACTAATCCATAGGATCCATGTTATAAACCTAATTTTAAGCATACTAGGGCTGACTCTCAGCTGATAGACCTCAGCAGTAGGGCTGTGATTGCTTCCAGGGTCATTTCTAAAAACTGAGAACCTGCTTACCATTTAGGCAACAGAACCAGAAAGTTCAGAAAGGTCAGCTAAAAATATCTGTACACAGCACCCAGAATAAAGGGCATGAATCATTAAGAGCTACTACCATAAGTTAAATATTACATTTACTGGGCAGAATTTAAGCCAAGAGTTGTTATCACCATGTGATGACAAGGAAAGTCCTGTAGTTCTGATCAAATGTTCATCTATCCTTTCAGTCCTGTGCTTTCTCTGACAATGCAGCATCAAGGTAGATATCTGTGTGTTTTCACTACATCCATGCATTTGGGGTTTTTTTAGCTTGCTTACTGGTTTTCAATGGGCAGTGGACTCTTGCACTGCATGGGAGAGTGATGTGCTCTTCCTGATGCTCCCAGGCACACCCTTGAGGGTTCCTTGTTTTACAGAGAGGTTTGAAAATTGTTGCGCCTTCTTTGGAAAAAGAGGCAGAAACTTGTTTTCTAAAATCCAGCATTCATGACATGTAAAACACCTTTCAAGAACTGCAGGGCTTTTCTGGGCCGGTGATCATCCCATCCATATTTTATGTTTTCCATTTATTTTTTCATGAGCTTTCCAGGATCTGGTGGGGCACCATGTAAATAGAACAGCTATTTGAAGGATCAGGTTCCCTAACACGTTGCGTCAGAGCGATGACTGCAGAGTCTGAGCGAGGGTTGTGAGCTTCAGAAAACCAAGGTCCTCAGCAAGATGGTCGTTGCTGCTTCTCAATGGGGTGCTGCCTGGATTCACCTCTGCAGTTCAGCTCCTCTCACTGTCAGTCCTGCTTGACTCTGTGAAGGGGGCTCACTGCATCCTCCTTCCTGGGTTGAATCAAGATCATTCAGACTTAAGTTTCAGCACCATTCTTAAATGGATATTCATTATTCAAGTGGGTATCTCCTGGGAGAGGAATTTACTATGCTGGCATTAGCCATAAGCAGATGAATAAAAGCTTTAGAGTATCACCTTATGCTTGTCTGATGTGATAAATAATAAATAACTTTTTTTTTTCTTTCTTTCTTCAGAATCCTTGGCTTGGAAGTTGAACAAAACCAGATACAGGAAGAAACTCTTCCCCCATCTGGCTCATGACTACTTTGTCCAAGTTTAGTATTTTATTATTGCCTCCTACCCTCACCCCCATCCTCTGTCAAGCTCACTCCTGTCACAAGCACCGGGGTATGCAAGAGGAGGACTCAAGCAGAGATTGTGAACTGTGCCCCAGCGAAGCAGCAGGAAATGAAAGCTCCTGGAAAAGCGAAGCGTGGCAGCATCTGCCATCCACGATAATATTCAGCATCAGCTCACTGCCCCAGGATGCCATTCTGGGCTGTGGCAGACAGTCTGTGTTGTGCACCCATCTCTTTCCAGCAATTAATTTATTGACAGGGTTAGGGGGGAGAAAGTGGGAATGAAGTGGCCATGACCTCTGGGTCAGGTGTTTCCTTGCAGGCAGAAAAGCTCCACCTGGATGTTCAAAGGCTCTGTCTTACCAAGGCTGTTTGACTAGGGCTCATCCTGACATCATTAGATGTTATTTGCTTGGCTGGTGAGGACTAACTGTGGCAGCTTTACCTGGGATACTTGGCAAACATGTTGTAAATTAAACCTCTGCCAAGCTTCTCTTTCTCTGAGAGTATTAAAGCCAAATTAGAGTGCCTTGTCTCCATCTAGTTTGCTCAGTCACACAGCTTGCTTAGCCAGTGGGGAGGAGTAGCCTTTAAAACCCTGCCCAAAATATTTTCAGGAGCATCGTTCCAAGAAACAGGTAGTGAAAAGCAAGGGAGGGTTTTGCATTGTTACTGCCTTGTTGCAGAATGGTTCAGTTCACATGTACGTAGGTCCCTCCGTTTGGCTTGCAGTATGTCTCTGACATTGCAAACATTGCAAGGTTTGGCAGCTTGTGGTTTAACACTTATAATTTTATGCACTGTGAGTGAGCAGTGGGCTTACAGAATCATGATAGGAAATGGTATCTCAGGCTATATAAGCCACACGTCCGTAGCATGGGCCTGGAATAGGGCTGTGTTTGGGATGTTCAAGACATCATCTGTGCTCTGCAAGGCAAGGAGATATGTTAGGGCACAGCCATGCCAGGTAAATGTCCTGATGGGGTGAAACACTCAGTGTAGACAGCACCTCACTCAGTATCATCAATAGAATGCTTCTTTTGGACTTGACAAACTAAGTGTGTTTTAAAAGCTGATAAAAAGTACTTTGGATCATAAGTGTAGTGAATGAAGCCTCTGCAGTAACTTACGGAATTTGCTGGCTGTGCATCAAACACTCACCCGAACTGTCATTGCTCACTAGAAAATGTATTGCACCGTAGCATTTCTTTCTGGACATTGCAAACCACAAAAAAATGAAAAGAAAAAAATCCCCAAACCCGAAAAACAGAGCCAAAGCCGGTTCCTCTTTCCGTTGAACCAAGGCCCATCTGTGATAACTGCCTCACTTGGCATAATGGTGACTTGACCTGAGGGTTCTGCGGAGCTTAAAAGTTTAGTTTGTGTTACCATGGATGTGATGTCCTGGTGTCCGGCTTACCTGGCCACCAGACCTGCAGTGTGAGGAGTCCAGAAACACCCATTTTCATTTTCCACATTCCTCCCGCCCGCACCATGGCAGCTTGCCCTGCTGTCTCTCCTGGCCCAAAACAGCTTCTGGCACAGCCAGGTGGATGCCAAGCTCAAGTGAGCACTCGAGGTGCCTTTCTCAAGTGTTTGCTGCTCTCAGTGAATACATCTGGAGGAGTGGAAAGGGCAAGGTTGAGTGTTGAGAATTTGGTAAAGCACTGGTGGTAGGAGGAACGGTTGCCTATTGTAACCTACGCCATTGTGTACCGGAAGAGTTGCCCTTGAAGCGCTCACCAAGTGCTTTAGTTGACATCTGTTAAAATTCACAGCAAGATCATCCGGGTTGCATTTCCATGCATTTTAAATGTGCTTGTCAGTCCCTGGATGGTTAGTTCTCAATTACAGCAATGGTTTGGGAATGCAGGGCATTTGTCTTCGTTTTCTAGTGTCATGTACTAAGGTCTACATGTCTGAAGTTGTCAAGATAGATAACAATTTCAGATAAAATAATTGTTGAACCTGCTTTCCACTTGGGAGAAAACTAAATAGTTCGCATGAGTGAGCTTCTGCAAACTTAGGGGGAAGGTAGTACATGGGGATATGATCATTAAATAATTAAATTCCCATATGTATTTGTTACATTATTAAAGGATGATTCTTAGGCAACTCCAACCCAAGATGCTTCTAGTATGATATGATTTATGTGCTCAAGGTGCAAGTTTTTAAGGGACGCAGTCTAGGTTTATTAGTCAGAAACACAACCTGATGTATCTGTTCTTTTCATGCTCACTTTGCAAGGTGCTATACCACATAAATATTTATATGCATTTGTCAGAGCCAAGGACTACTTTTCCTTGAAAATACATACAAGCTTGAACAGCTCAGAGTGCAGGAAAAGTCTCTGGTGTTACAAATCAGTGCCCTGCCACAGGAGAAAAGAATTACTTTGTTTTGTTTCCGTGGAAGTTTTGATTCATTTTCAAACTTCTGTTTGGTTTTCCTCTTTTAGTTGGGCAGCTCTTAAAAGTTAAAATGAAAGATGCATAACATTAGAGTTCAGTGTTAGCAAAGAACATGTTTAATTTGCTTGAAAGTACTGAAGATCAGCCTGTCTCAAAATCGATGAAGGATTTTTATGGCAGAGAGTAGTGAAATCAGAACAGGCCCCATTACGAGTACTTTTTAATCCCACTTTGTGTCTTTATGACCAGTTCAGTGGGGTTGTGGTGACTTTCCACACTGTGGAAAATTTCCTTGGCTTTGTTCAAGCTCTGATAGGAACCCCAAGCTCTCCCAGGGGTTGTATACTTCAGATCTTTCCCTGATAAGCGATAGGTTCCCTTTATTTAATGGTACCTCCTGGCTACTCCAATAATCTACCTTTCCCAATATGCCAAAACAACAGGAGATGACAATCCTTCTTTCTCCATACACCTTGGGAACAGGTAATTCATTGCTTTTTTCCAAAGAGTAGGAGCACTGGGCTTCACTCAGCTCCTGTTACTGTTACATGTGAAGGCTTTTACTTCCTTCTGTTGTGTCATTCAGTCATATCCCTCAAAATGGGAAAAACTTGCTAAAGTTAGTCGCTACCTATCTTTTTCCCCCAAAATTTCTCGAAGATTTTCTTTTTTACCATTTGATTGTAAAAGACATGCTTTGGAAGGAGTGAGATTTTTCAGCTGTAGTGATAAACTGCGGTAACACGGGCACTGCAGTATGAACAGAAGTTTTAGCAACGAAGTTGGGTTTCCAGTCTTTTGGGAAAAACTAAAGCTGGGGCTGAGGGCAAAGGCAAGTCATACATTGAATTATTTAGTTTGACTAGAACTATGTAAACTGAAATAGTCAAATGGAGTGCTAGCATGCAGTGCTGACTGCTATTTACACCCAAATGTTTCAAGGTGTCCGGTGCTGTGACAGGGGGCAATGTCCATGGCTGTAGTGTAACAGGCAAAAGGTACAAAGTCTGGTTTTTACTGCTTGGAAGCAAGCATTTGCAATAAAGGCATCAGATACAGCCTGTAATCTTTGCAATGTATTGTAAATATTACTGTACAGAAATCTATAAGTAAGAAATACAGATTGTTATATAATATGTATATTACTTTTCTAAGGGACATAAGACCTCGTGTTTTGTGAAATCAGCTGAACATTATTAGATCGATGAGAATTAAGCAGAAACTTTCTCCTGGGAGAAGGTTGTCCTGTCATTGCCTCCTGTGAAGTTTCTTGCATCTGTTTTTGAATTCTTCGAAACGGAGTGCTGGCCAGATCTGGTATGGATGTTTCTGAGTTGCTATGTTTATATTCCTGTGAAAGAACCTGTGCGCTATTGATTGCATACAAATAAAACTACTACTCTGAAAGTTAATGGGTTTTTTTTGGAAAAGTATACTTTTATTTTGCCATCTCCATTAGGTTCCAGTTATTTTAAAGCTAGAATCCCATTAGGGAACTAGTTTCTCTGTGAGTGAAGCTGATACTAAACTGAACGTCTGAAAGCACAGTGCTTCCCTGGACCATACCCAGACCCCTGGCACGATAACTGTCATCTCTCACTATCAGTAAATTTGAAATATATGAGGCTAAGGCTGTTCCACAGCATTCTAATAGTTTTCATTTCAGAATATGGCTGAAAAGATAGACAGTTTATTTCTGAAGGGTACTATTTTTTTTTTCCCCAGACTTTAGTAGTATATTTGGGTTTACTCACTGTCAAAAGCTACAGTGTGCTGCAGGCAATACCACATTCATCACAGCCAGTGTCCAAAGCAGCAGGGAGTTTGAAGTTCTGTTTCGAAAAAAAACATAATCTCCAGACTCCTATTAACAAGCTGGTGTTTGATTGGATTCTGGGGGAAGAATTCAACGTATTATCCTACCTCTCATGCATGTATTTTGTGAAGAAAGCAGCAGAAATAATGGTTGCATACAGTAAGCTTTTACCAGAGACCAATGCCCTCCAGTTGCATAATTATAATTTTGGTATGGTCTAACCTGCTCAGATACAACTGTTTCACTGGCCAGCATTTGCAGCTATTGAATACAACTGGAGGCAGACCTCACTGGTGCTTACTGTGCACATTATGCTCTTCCACAAAAACCCAAGAGCAACTTTATCATCATTGACATGTAGCCTTCCCCACACAAATCCTGGTTGACCTGTGTCAGTGCAAGATACAAAGCAAGTCTGGAAAGGGGTGACAGTTTGTGCACCCCCCTTCCTACAGAGGTTAATCTCCCCTAGCAAGCCTTTGCTCCTATTGCTGTCACAGAGAGGAAGGAGTCATCATAGCCTGTGAATAACCGTGTGCTACAGCCCAGCTTAGCATTTAAGAACATTGTTCTTAAGAAATTTTTCACATAGCACCTTTATGCCACATTTTATGAAGTCTGGTGTATTTCTTCCAAAAATAAGGATTTGCAGGTTCCTGTTCTTGGACTGTCTGGTGCAAACAGCCTCTTAAAGTTCACATATTAACTGATTCACTACTTCTCTTTTGGTTAATCTCTGTGTAGTAAAGAAACTCCACAAAAATATAGTAACCTGAAAAAGGCTTTTTCAGGTGTATTGTAGATGTTGATGCATTCTGAACACAGAACTTCAAAAGTACTTTGTATCTCCAAGACCTGTTGACAAAGAACAGTCTATGTCAACAAGCAGACAAATAAGAAAATACAGGTCCCAGCTTTACCCTGAAAAGAGTATGCCTCCAAATTGTGGGGAGGTTTAGTGATGGGGCCATATTCTGCATTTATCCTGTGGAACTAAAGGCAACTATCTCAATCCATTTAAGTGCAATGCTGCAGAGACAGGTGGGAGACACCCCATGCCTAGAAATAAAATGGGCTTGGAAAGGACTAATCATCTCATTTGCAGGCAACGATGTAACAGGAAGCTTAATCCAGGGAGGTATCCATGACTAAAAGTGTTGAGATTTTTGATCATTTACACTTGCCAATAAAACTGGCAATATACCAGAAAAAATGAACAGTATCAGAGAACAACCTCCAGATCAAAGTCAGTTACATATATCCATCTCCAGAAGTCATTCTAGTTCCTGAAAGAACATAAAATCCCATAAAATTAGTTTGCACATTTGTAGTGGAGTTCAGTTTCCTCTGCAATTAATATGATTAAAAAGATCTAAGAGCTTTGGTTGTTTCAGTTTCACAGTTTGCCTCAATAAACAAGAGCCTCCCAGGAGCACCAATTTTATGTTCTTTTTCATAGGCTGTAGCAAGGACCGGAGGGTAGTGATCATCAACAGTTACCCACACAAACACGGGATTATTCATTGGGTGCTGATCAACGTAAGACAGTGCTGAACCAATCAGAGCCAAGATTTAGACTCACGCAAAGTCAGGCACAGCTGAGCACACTAAAGGGAATGCTGCTCTTACTCCTTCCTGTCAAACCAATCTCTTCTTACATCACTGTTTTTCTCATTGGTGAGTAGGAAGTCTCAGCCACTTCCACAGTTACTCATCGGTTTGAGTTGCTCATCTTATGTCCTCTCTGACAGTCCCTTTCTGTGTTTACATTTCCAGTGAACTCATTCACATGTCAATCATGTTACACAAGGCACTATTCTAGCTATCCTTATTCTTGTACAGTCTTTTTTTCTGAATAATATTTCCAGTTAGGTTTTACATACTTCTCAAGTTTTATCTGTCCCTACCCCAAGGAAACTAAAAACTAAACATGCAAACAGTCAAGAAACGAATGAGTTGCATAGTTAAGCAGAGGCTTACCTAGATTAGAGACCAGCTCTCTACTCCTTTTTCATGTACATAGCTCTTCCTTCATAACTCAGTGTATCAGTTTTCATTGCTTTTGATACCTGTTTGTAACATCACCCTTGGCTTGTTTTTAGGTCTTTTAGATGCAAGTTCCTCAGAGCTGTAGTGTGATAATTCATTTGTCTGCAGAGAGGTTTAAGCACAGCTACTGCCAAATCAAATGCCAAATCACATATCTTTTCTCAGTAAAGTATAGATTAAGCCTTCTAGGAACTGCAGTGTGTCCAAATAAAAACAACATCACGCCAATGGGGCAACCTTTGCAGTAAGAGCACTGAAACAAAAAAACACACCCGAAGCAGTTCTGTGTGGGACCCAGCAGAGTAAGGTATCTCGAGCTTCTTAGAAGGATGCAGCTCACCCCTGATTTCTTGGGCACCAGCCCCCATCTATTTCCTGCAGGAAAATAAGGAGCAGTTTATTACACACAAAAGTCAACCAGCGTTAAATGGTGATGCAGTCTATTGGGTTCACCTGCAAACAACAGCTGAGGTGACTCTCCAGGAATCTACGGGGTCGAAGAAGAGCTCCCCCAGGGCTTCTTCCCTCTGCTGTGGTGGCAGTGAAAATAGATCTTTATTCTTTCTCTGTTATAGAAAAGGATTGAATTCCTTGATGTCAATTACCATAAAGAGGCTAAAAATTGTGTAATTTCTGAGAACGGGCCATCAGTGTAACCTTCCGAAATAGACTAATAGTCTAGAGGCTCCAATTTTCTTGAATTTTCAGTTATTTAGATCATATAACTTTACTACCCTACAGCTGCTGAAAGAAAGACCATGTCTTTCCGAGCATGAGACATTCACAGGTCACCTTCTATTGCTCTAAAACAGTTGCAGAAACAAAGTGGTGGGATGCTAAGAGGACTTCTCTGCCCACTGATACACTGTCATCATGCACTACCCAGCAGGATGGTTTTCTTCTGTGACCACTTTGTCTAAATTCCCATTTACAGCTACCTATACTTGATCTTAGACTACCACAAATAAATTACCCAGATGTTCAAAGTTTTACAGAATAATTCTGTGTTGTTTACGTTATGTTAGCATCGTGTCTTACCCGAGGAGAGAGGCCAATATTAGCAACAGTCCTCGTGTAGAAAACTTTTATACAAATGCTGGAGTACATAAAAAAGTAACTCTGCTTATTAATCCACAGTACATAGGATTTCTTAAAGAAAAAAATTAATATGCTGCAACAAAAAATTGGGTCCTGCAAAATTCAAAGAATGAGGAAAAATAATTTGGGGAGGGATGTTTAATTACTGAAGTTATATAATTTGATGTATTTTCTGTCTCTTTCATCACGTATATAACATGTAAATCACACATTCTGAGTGCTTACCTATAGACTCAAATAAACCAAACATTAAAAAAGACCTTCAAAAGTTACCAGCCCACTTTCTGCAGAGTACTCTAAGAAATACATTTACAGCATTATCTAATGGGGTAGCAGAGCTGGCAAGATCTGGGGAGCCTGCAGTAAATTGCAAAAGTGATGATTCCTCACAGAATAAAATTCAGATTCTGCCTGCAGTTGGGAGGCACAGGAAACAGTGTTACTTTAATTACAGGTATGGATTTAAATCTATTTATATTACTTTAATTGTAAAATAAAATTGATTCAAAATTGTTGCAAACCTCCATATGCACAACCATACTTCAGCAATCCTCTCTCTCTTTCATTCAGGTCAACTTGCCACAGGTTTCAGCTGAACAGAAAGCCAGCTGAAAAGATCTGAAACTCTGAAACGTTCGTTTAGCTGAGATGTGGCCACAGAATGAGGTCCCGCTATCAAAAGCAATGGCATTATAGTTGCTCTAGTTAGCATCTGTCAGCTGAAGATCCAGTCTCTGAAGTGTGTTGAAGTGCACCAAAGTGCAAAATAAAACACCCTGGCCACCTCCAGTCCTGCTTTAGTGATTTAGCATTTCCCTGAGCATCTTCTCAGGTTACTGTCCATGTGGCAAGAGGTAATGAAGTGAGGAATGCTGTGAGAGGACTGCTAGGAAGAGAGGGCGGTTGACCTGAACTCTTAAACCACTTGCTAGAGCTCATCTTCTCAACAGTAGCTGTACCAGCTTCCAGTCCCTACTAAGTAGAATACATACCAGTAAATTGAAGAAAGAGGATATCTAAATGAATGCTCTACTATTTCAAACAATTGTATATTTGTCCTTCTAAATAGATTGCAAATATATATTTCCAGGTTGAGTCCATCTTAAAATTATTTAGCTCATTCCTAAATTGAAACAAATGCTGACCAAGAACTGCTGTAGTTGTTCTCTGTTGATTTCACTCAACATTCTTCCACATATATATATCTTTTCAAGGTATATGTTCTGAGTGATTTGCCCTAGTTTTGTCCTGCTTTGGCAGGGTGGTTGGACTCGATGATCTTCGGAGGTCCCTTCCAACCCTTAACATTCTGTGATTCTGTGATCTAGGTATATTTCTTTTCAAAGAAAACCTTTCCATGGTTCTACAAACAACGGTATGACCCAGATCAAATGTTTATGACTGTTCAATTATTGAACATGGACAAGAAACAGAAGGACACCAGTTTTCCACTTCACGTTTTGCTTCAGACCTGGTCTTCATCCAAGTTCACGGTTCCTGAGTGCTGCGAGGAGCTTACAAATAGTGGTGTGTCTGGCCACGGGTAAGTGCTCTGTTCTGTTGTACGTGTATAGTATGTAGCATGATAAGGTCCTGGGCGTGGCTGCAAAATGTAAACATTGACTGGTACAAATATTTCCATTATTAAGAGCCCTGTGATATCCATTTCCTGTAGCTTTCACAGACTTCCCTAGTGCTTCTGTTTGCTGTGACTAACCTCAAAGCCACAGCTGGTGACAAACTGATTGTGTCTTCACAGTCAGGATTATACCTTTGCCACCATGGCCAAGGATGAAACATAAAGGAAAGACAACAAATTCCATCAGAGTGGGAAGTAAACACAGGTGGCTTTGAGTGAAATCAGTAGTGATGGTGCAATAAAAACATGAAATATTCAAATATAAAATAGATGTATTCCGTAGGGACAAGTATGCTGCATAGCAACAAATTAATCAGAAGGAAGAGCAAAGCCAGTGTAACTGAACCAGGAAATGAAAATGAAATCAGATCAAGAAGGATTCTCAAAGAATTAGAACGACATGGAATGAAGTGAATTGGAAAGCTCCCAAACTGTGGTAAGAAGACATAACTGTGGTGATGGGGTTTTCAATTCTGTGGAGGATGCAAGAAAAATTAATCAGGAATAAAGTGAAAGATCCTGTAGACTATTTGGTTCCTTATAAATAATTAGGATGGGCTCGCTATTCTGTGCAAGTCTGATAAGCTTCTAAGGTAAAAGAAAGCTGATGTGATAATCACTTTAATGAAGTTATAGGGATTAGATACTGACTTTATATGGTGTTTT
The DNA here is from genome assembly GCA_025331215.1 of Actenoides lindsayi. NCBI lineage: Eukaryota > Metazoa > Chordata > Aves > Coraciiformes > Alcedinidae > Actenoides > Actenoides lindsayi. The sequence continues at coordinate 90,522 of WTSP01004518.1, read as the reverse complement.
CCTTTTCAGGCTCAAAGATTCTCAGTGTTTAATGAAGTAATTAATTAATAATTTGTAGTATTGCAGCTAGAAAGAGCCATGTGATACTGCAGTCAAGAAGAGGGGGTGCTAAGGTATTTTTAATAGCTTGAGCTGTTTGAAATGGTGTAATGTTTCAAAAGCACTCACAACCTTTCCAAGCCATAATTCTCTTTATCAGAAGTATCTCAGAGCCAGTTTTACAAACAGATGCTGGTACTAAGGGTTCAGCCACATGACTCAGCTATGGGAGCTGAACCTGCCAGCACTTGTCTTGTGAGCTGCTGTGACTGTCCAGGTGCACGCTCCTACCCTGCTCCAAACAAGAGGTGATGCAGACCAGCCTGTAGGTAGGTAGGACTTCCTTATGAAGACAGGCTAACACAAACAGCATCCAGCAGCACAAGACATCTCACCTAATTTTAACTCCCAGCAGCTCCTTCTGCAGTCAGTGAGTCATCCCCATCTCTAGATAGATTTGGGTATGAGGAATGAATCACTTCTGGAGCTAACTATACTTCACCACTGATTACAGAGAGGACTAGATGACTAGTTTAAGCTAGACTACTAACCTTTGGCCAGTGAAACTTAGGCAAGAGCAATCCCACTTCAACTGATGTTCATAACTAACTGTGAATGCAGTGTTTGTCTGAAGCCATAAAGCTTACTGGGACTTTTAGGGAGGGGTTGTCTTTTTTTCAGTCCTTTATCGACATAAAACATACTGGTCAGAGTGACTGCTGTTTCTGAAAATCCCCACCCAGGTGTGGCTGGAAGAAGCTGCAGTTTGGTGAACTCCAAATTTGTCAAAACTGAAGTTCCCCAGAAGAAATGCTGCAGAATCAACATGCTCATTGGCAGAAAGTCCCAATGTAGTAAAGGACATCAGGTGCCTCCAGGCTAGGTGGGGCTTGAGAAATGTGGCACCACACTGGTACGCTAACATCACGAAGTGTAAAATGTCTGCTTACTTCTTTAGGAATAGGCAAGTTAGTTAAAGATAAACTTAACATTTGGCATATTAATTCACCTGTGTAGTGCAGCCATCTAGAACAAGTTCCTCATTGCCTGCTCCCTTCAGTCTCTTTTCTTATGGTTGTTTAAAACTCTCAATCCACAGGTTAAAGTGATGTTAACTGAGCCGTGGTGACATTTGGTATATCCCTTTGATAAAGAGCAACACAGAATACAAATCTGGAAAATCAAGAGGTGTGTTTTTACCTCAGAAAAGAAATGGGTCTTAAGCCAAAAAATGAAGCAATAGCTGGAAAGGGCAAGAACTGGTTACAACTGCCTTTGTGTTTTTTCAGAAGGAAAGAAGGAAAGAACAGTTTGTGAAAACAAAGGTGTTGAAAATCCGTGGGGGAAGGACGTTTAAGTCATTAGTGTATGTACATAAATCTAGATATCTAAATGGTAAGGCTGGTGAAAAAATACTTCACAATGAAACCTGAGTTTTATTGAGTTCAAGGTTTTCATAAAAGTACTGAATTAAATTCCCCCCTCCCCCCAAAAAAACTAATTTTACTCTTGAATAAAATTACAAATCTGAAAATCAGTTTTTGTCTCTAAGAACAATCACGGGTCAAAACTAAACATCACATACATCTAGTAGAGGAACCAGTACGCCCAGAGCATCTGGTGCACACAGATGTAGGTTCATTTTCAGGTTTGGATGAGGTTTTTTTTGGGGGGATGGAATCATGGAAAAGTTGAATATAATTAATTATTACTTGTTCAGCTGAACTGTAAGGAGGAAGAAATAGATTGAAAGTACATTCAGTATGTAACAACTTCTTTGCGGTTGTTATAGGTAAGGGCCAGAACTGCTGTGATGAGAGTTTTAGACAGCTCTTGTTGTACCATTAATGTAAAACATTCTGGATTAGCACTACTGATAGAGGTGAATCTGCTTTAGGAGGGAGGTTGAATTAGGTGATCTCCAGAGGTCCCTTCCAATCTCTAGCATTCTGTGATTCTGAGCGTAGGCAATGTGCCTCCTTAATCTTAAAATTTCAATATATACATATACTTTCTGAAGTCTATTAGTATTAAAGTTTAATATTTGTTAGCATTTCAGTCAGCCAAATATGTTATAGGTCGCTATAGTGCTATATAGTCATTACTTTTTCCAGGAAAAAATGTATACATTTATTTCAGTGGTAACACACTGAAAAGGAAGCTTTCATTTTAACTCTAAATATCTTCGTGTGTGAATGTACAACTACTGAAGCTCTGTTAATGTGTAACTAAGTGAAAGATACTTTGGAACAATAGTGTAAGTCTGTTTGCAGTTTTCACAGTTGTGATACCATGAAAAACTTGTGATTCTGCCGTGACAAAAATATTTGTATTTAACAAATGCAGTTTGCAGCAGAGAGGGAACTAAAGGCAATTTCACTTTCAGCTATCTTTTTTTCCAAAGGTGTAAGTACCCTCTGCAGCTATCACTTTATCCCTACTTTTATTAAAGGTAAGTCTGTTGTGAAACACTCCTAAATCATCCAGGAACTCTTATAACATCCTCTCTGATTATTAAGCAATGCTATCTTTATTTCCAAGTGGAAAACTGAAGCAAAAAGAAATTAAAATTCAATTGAAATGGAAAAGTCACATGCTGATGCTAAAAGGAAAATTTATTATGTCTGAAAGAAAAATATGAAGGAAAAATAGGGATAAAAATTTTAAAAAAAAAAAGGAAGGAAGGAATCACAGGTAACATCAGACTGAAATACAAGTGACTGGGAAATAGAAATCCATAAACTACTTTAAAACAAAGCCTATGGTCTTTTGGTGGCTCGAGGGTGTCATATATTCAGCCATCCTTCTTATGAAATTATACTCTTCTCATAATCTTGCTTACCTGCTTTTTATAAAACATTTAGGAACTGATTGTTTTACACTTTTCTCCTAAATTTGTCCATCTGCAGAAGTCTTCCCCCTTCATATCTGGCCCTTTGATTTGTCATTGTGTTTATTATGACAATAAGGCAACTTGCAAGGTTATGCAACACTCCCCACAGGACACAGTAGGAGTACCTGAAAGTCATGCCCTGTGTTTGCCTAAGGTATTAGCTGCTCCTCCCATAAAGGGGTAGAGATTGCATCTGTTTGTAGATGAAATCTATATTATTGATTCCTAGCCATCAAGGTTCATGCAGATGCTGTTTGCAGAAACCCCAAGGCAAAGTATGAATTGCAGCACCAGAGAGACACTAACAAATTAGAATTCCTTCTGCCATTTCCCTGCACTAACACATAGATCTTTCATTCTGACTTTCTGCTTTGGAGACATGTCTATGTTGTATTTCATATAAAAATGTTTTGTATCCTGGGATTTTCCTTGCTCTTCTAAATACACTAGTCCTCCATACTCTAGGAGTCTGCCAAAGGTGATCAAAGAAGGAGCTGAGAGGAGATAGTTTAAAAGGGAATTGCTGATCAAACGAGTGGAAAAAACATTTTGACCAGAGATACGTGATGTTATGCCATGGGAGGATTGGTATAGAGGAGGTAATTGTCTATTTTATTATTAAAATATAGCCTAGTAATAATAATAGGTTATTTTTTAAATAATCGAATATGTCTTATTATTGTCTAATAAAAATTAAGCAGTGTCTTTCTAATAGTTTTTCAACTCCTTTCTTTTCATCAGCTCTTCAGACCTAAGGGCCCTTTTCTCTTTACTGGAAATTTAGTTCTTTCTCTGAAGTCTTTTGAACTGGTTACTTTTAAAGACAAGCTACTAGACTAAGGAGATCAGCATTTTTATTTTACTTTATTAGCTTTAGAAAATCCACACATGGTCTGAGGAAGAAAAATTGACTGAATTTTGACAATGTTTAAAAGCTGTGAAGGGCAAAACACATAACTGGGACAACTTTCAGCATTTGTGTGAATCAACTGGGAAGCCGTCTAATTCACACCGGGCTTTGTGCTGTGGGAAATGCATCCACGCAGTTCAGATCTAGCCCAAAGCTCTGGGATGGTGCTCTCTGCAGCAGCACAGGAGTGCTTTCAAACCCTAAGTGTCCACGCTTGACACTGCACAAACACAACCCAGCAATATATTTACAGGAAAAGCAGTTTACATTCTAAGAGATGTAACAAAACGACAGACAGCTGCAGTAAAGTCAAGCACAAGTTAAAACAAAGCCAACATTTTCAAAAGACTGCTAGATATCGTAATCTACAGTTTGGCAACTCAATTACCCAACCACAGTCTTTATTAAAGGCATTAACAGTTGTGAAAGTTCTCTAATTCTGAGAAAAAATAAAAATAATAAAAAAATAAGAGGTCATATTTTGTTGCCTGAGTACAAGCGTAGAACGGAGCTTTTCAGAAGTGAGCAAGGATTTTTAATAAATATGATTCATAAAGGCTAACTTCCGGCATGACTGACGGTCCGGTTGTGCAGAAATGACAGATAGAAACCCATGCTTTTCTGACAGTGTGTTTCCTGTAGTTGGTAATTCAAGATTTTGAGAATTGTTGTTTGTATTCCTGATTATAAATATAATATTTTAAAATATAGGCTCAATGTGCACTCAGTATTTAGATTTTAGAGTAGGTTTTTGCTATTCTTTCAGTGCTTTGGTACTAGCAGTGCTAGAGGGAAAATATATTACCAAACGATTGCATGGATTTTGAACCTAGCTTTAAAAAAAAAGAAACCAATAAGAGCACAGTTCACAATGACAAATCTTTCCAGTCTCTTTTTGATAAAGATTCATTCTTCCGAGAGATACAAGCACACAACGGAATCATGAAATACATCAACATTTCTCCTCTCTTCTTTTACTACCTTTTATTTGTTGGTTGGGTTTTTTTGCCAAACCTGTTTGTAAACATGCATCCCTCATCCAGTTTCTGATCTATCAACTGATAAAAAGTTAATAAAATCTAAAAATATTAGCAAAAACCTGAAACATAAAACAGAGCTACATATGGATTCTTTCCTTCTCCAGAATAAGAAATACTGTTCACTTTTTGGAGAGCAATATGAAAGAATAGATGAATAGGCAGAAAGAGAGGCAGACACATAAATAATTTTTAAACATGACTAATGTTCCAAGTCATTAAATGATGATTTTATCATGACTTTATCATATTTCTTTCCATTCAATTGTATGCTTCACCCATTAGGAGCAATTTCTCCTCAGAATTCCTCAGTGACTTTCCTAAGAGTTTTGCGGCTGTGAAAGAAGTGCTGACAGACCAATTACAATATCATGGATTTCCCCTAATTAACACTGTCTGGTTAGCAATTAAAATGAATATCACAGCACAAACATTTCTGGAGTTTGCAGACATCAGTGATTTAATAATCATTGTGATATGTGTAGCCACTTCCATGTGCGTTTACATAACAGAAGCACCAAAGCTTGCTGAAGTGGAAGATGATCAAAGTCATGCTCCTCATTAGGCAATAAGCCAAAGAGAAAGGGCAAATTGATTAACTCTTCACAGTATTCATATACCCCTTAAATACTAACTAATAAAGGGTCTATTGGTATGGAATGCATCACACTTGCAAGACAAGCAGAGCTTTTATTTCAGAACTATCAAAACTCAAAATGTTCCTCTTAGGAAAAGAAATCTTTTACCATGGAAATTCAGGCAATCCTGAATATGAATGGGTTGTATTTTAATTTTGTATAAGATCAAAATGCTGGAACCACTGAAACACTTGGCTTCGATCATCTTGAAAGGTTTAAGCTGACAATTTTGAGATCTTTCTTCTGAAAAGCAACATGGCCGCTGAGGTTTCTAACCTCACTACCACTTCAGCAAAAAAACAATTAGGACTGCAATTCAAGAGAAATAGAAACAAATGTGAAACTTGTTCTTTGTAGAGGACAATGATTACTCAGACTAGGTGGCAGAATATTGGATTTGGCATTGTAGGGATTCCCTCAATGGCCCATGAATCAAAACGAACTTTACACCCTCATTGGTCAAGATGCTGGAAACTTAATGTTGAATGCTCTTCTCTAGAGTCACATAACCCATATACTACCCTGTAGTGCTCTTCCACTAGTGCTCTTCTGAGGACAGCTGGTTTTGATGCAGTTGAGCTACCTTGACTCTAAGGTCACGCAGCAACACAAATGGGTGCTGTCTTAAAAAAAAATTATTTTTTTTTTTTATAATTACTAATAAATGTACCTTGTCAGTTTGTCCATCCATTTTCTCCATGATTCCCAGTATAAAGAGTTTATCCAGTCCTTAGCCTTTGCTTAGGGCAGGAAATGAAAAATCAGAGTATGGTCTTTTAACTACACAGTTAATTTTGACAACTTGCATGATCCCTGGAAGATGTCTTCATATTTATTTTGCTCATCTGAAGGAATGTAGGATTTGATGTGCCTTTATTACAGTAAGTCATCATTTCCATGGCATGACAGGAATTCCATCTAAATGCATTGGGGGAGTTTGTTTTGATTTTCTCTGGGATATTCAAGTATCTCAAAATGATGCTTTGAACATTGCCTTTACTCATTGGTACTTTGCTTAATCAGTTAAAGGCCTCATAAATTTAATCACTGTAAACAAGAAAAATGAGAGCTCTACAAAACCAAGGTGCAAAGCTATACAGTGCTTGTTTGCTAGGTTAGAAGCAATCTTGTTTTGCTTTCTTTTCTAAGTGGTGATTTATCCTACTCTTACTGCAACCCTTACATTCTGCATCCCTTGGATGCAGAAAATTCTCCTGAAAACCTGAAATATGCTGATAATTCATTTTATCAGTGAAAATTTAGAACATCCAGCACCTTCCAGTCTGGTCTTTCAATGCAGATGCTCTGCTGGTGCTACTGCTGCAGGCCAGGTGCTGTTGGGAGCTGCCAAGCATTGCTTCTGACATAGCAGGCAAGCTCTGGCTGCATGTACCTGCAGTGCTTTGTAAGAGTTATTGTAAACCCTTTACTATGAAACAGTTGAGAAAATGTCCGTTGGCAGAGGGCAAACACAACTAGCAAATATTTCCTCCAGCAAGAAGACAGAGTTCTTGCCCAATTGTCTTACAATTTGGTGAAGTAGCTCTTCAGAGAAGCAACTTTTTATTTCTTTTCTGTGAAAAACTGCATATATATGAGTTCACCACACCCCAAGCAAACTTAGATCCTGTGTTCTTTGTCTGGAGCCATTTTTAGCTACACAAGAGAAAACACGGTTTCATAATGCCATCATTTATTCACTCTCTCTGAGCCGTCCCAGCTCATGAAGCAATTTAGGTCACCCAGATAACTGCACTCAATCTATTTACCAGTAAGGATGGTGTTTAAGAAGAACTCACCTATAATCATGCTATAGAATATTCAGGTATGTACATGTTGCAGTGCAGTCAGTGCAGTGCACAAACATGTACATACCAGACATGGCTAATTAATACCAGGCATGTAAAATAATTAAGCAATAAAATGCAAAGCATTTCCCAGAGATGACCTTTTTTAGTGAGTTTTGCAAACTCTAGGAGCAACAACAGAAAATCTTGAACAACATGTGGAATGGAAAGCTATTCACAAATGCCACTGTTATTCATCTCTCACTTCTTAAAGTTGTACAGATAAATGTAAAAATTATTACCATGGTTATGTACCTGTACTGATCTCTCAGCTTAGCTCCCATGGATGGCACTGGAGTGCCCCACACAGACATCCCATACCGCTGGGCCACCAGTTGGTTTCTTGTGCATGAAAACCACACCTGCCCCAAAGATACACCTGAAAGTCTACAAGAAGAACATCACCCAGCTCATCAAGGAAAAAAAGCTTTTTCCTCCACACAATTCAAAGCCTGAGGACAGGAAAGACCATCTTCCACTACCACCCCAGTGACATATTAGTCTGCAGAAAGCATGTCACCTTGTTATGATGGCACACAGAGTCAAAGATTACTTCAGCCAGGGCACAGAGGACAACCCCCAGAGGGTAAGTGATTCAGCAGGGCATGAGGATCTGTGCTTGAGTGCCTCTGTGAGAAGTGTGAAAAAAATAGTGAGAACCAGTGCCCCTGTGAAGTTCTCATTTCAGCAGTATTAAGCAATCAGGTGCTTAAGTACAGTTCAGGAACCTGGATTAGGCAAACTGTATGCAATCAGAAATTGATCTCCACATATGCAAGTGTTTTCAATAAGAAGTAATATTAGGCAAAGACTGAAAAGTATGTCCATGCTGCTCTGTGGTGTGAGGGAATGCGATGAGGAAATCAAATGAAGAAGAGAGGATAGAAGAGAACTCTCTGACAGCTGGGAAAAGTGGTTTGAAAGAAGTGGGAAAAGAAAGAAGGGGTGAGTCTTGAGACCAGGCAGAAGTAGTAGTGTTAACAAGTTTAACATGGTATCTTCTATTTTGGATTATGAAGGAAGAAATTTCTGTGATATATATCCAAATAGTGTTGGTCATAACTTGTTTTCAGACGATTCAACGTCCATCTCTTACAGCACTCAGATTGGATAGCTCCTCTGATGTCCTCAGAGAGTTTTTCTCAATTGCAAAGTATGATGCATATGCTCCGAACTGGGCAGTGAACCAGGTGCATGTCTGCATCCTCTTCCTCAGCCAATCCCAGAATCCAACATGACTTTATTTGTGGAAAGTGGCCTTTTGCATGTTATAGTTCAGCAGCCCTCCCCTCTTCCCCTAGCAGATGTTCATCCAGAGCACACACAGATCTACAGAAAATGACTAAACTGATCTCACAAGTCAAGCCTCCAGAATTTCAAAAGTGCTCTGTATGTATTGGTCACTGACATAAGCTCTGTAAATCTCCTTGGGATATCAGGTTTGTCTGTTCCCTTACCTAAAACCCCTGAAGCCATCTGTGCTTTGTCTCACCCTTTCTCAGCCTCACAAGCTCCTGTTACACAGGAGAGTTTGTGAAGCAAGCACCTGGGGCCTCGGGCCAGTGCCAGGACAGCCTTGCTGTGGGTGCCTTTTGGGAAAAGGTTTCATGCACACCATTGGCAGCACAAATTATGCAAGATCATCTTGCACAACTGTGCTGGATCCTTGAACCAGGAGCCCAGGCAAGGAATAAGGAACGTGGAGGAAATCATCTTGCCTCTGCTGTGCCTCCCTGTCTGTGGCCAGTGCCTGTAAGGTTTGCCTCATCCACTCCTTGGCTTTACCACCAGGATAACAACCCTGCACATCAGGAAAGCAGACTTTGACCTCTGCAGACAGCTGCTTAGAAGAACTGTGTGGGATACAGTCCTGGAAGGAAAAGGGGTCCAGGTGAGCTGTTTGTTTTCAAAGATCAGCTCTTCTGAGCACAAGAATGGTCAGTCCATCCTGATAAGCAGGTATAAAAACAAAGGTGGCAGGAGGAGTGGCACTCCTCACTAAACTGAAGCACAAAAGGGAAACAAACAGGAAGTGGAAGCAGGGGCAGGTAACTCATGAGAAATACGGGGACACTGCCTGAACATGAAGGGATGGTGTTAGGAACAACAAAGCCCACTTACAGTTAAATCTAGGCAGGGGGACATGCAGGGCAACAAGAAGGACTTTAACAAGTATATTGGCAGCAAAAGGATGACTGGGAAAAATGTGGGCCTGCTGCTGGTGACAAATGGCAAAGTAGTCAACAGGCTAAGGTACTGAATGCCTTCTTCACTTTGGTCTTCCCAGGGCCCTGAGACCAGCAGGAAAGACTGGAAAAAAAAGTACTGCCTTGCTGGAGGAGGATCATTTAGGAAACATGTGAACACACTGGACAGACACAAGTCTGATGGGATGCACCCACGAGTGCTGAAGGAGCTGACCAATGCCACTACAAGGCTACTTTCCATTATCTTTTAAAAGTTATGGCAACAGGGAAAGATTCATGTCACTATCTTGGAGAAGGGTGAGAAGGATAATCCAGGGAACTACAGGCCAGGCAGTCTCACCTCAATCACAGGGAAGGTGATGGAGCAAATAATCCTAGAAAACCTTTCCAAACACATGAAGGGCAAGAAAGCGGTTGGGAATAATCAGCAAGGATTTACAAAGTGGAAACCACGCTTGACCTGATAGCCTTCAACAATGAAACAAATGGTTCAGTGGGTGAGGGGGGAGCAGTGGATGTTTATCTGGACTTTAGCAGGGCTTTTCACACTGCTGCTTGTAACATCATTAATGACGTTGGGACAGAATGAAGGCTCAGCAAGACTTTCAGATGATACAAAGTTATGAGAAGTGGTTGATATACCAGAGGGTTGTGCTGCCATTCAGAGGAATGTCACCTGAACAGACTGAAGAAATGGACTGACAGGAATCTTATGAAGTTCAATAAGGGGAAGTGCAAAGTCCTGCACCTGGGGAGGAAAAGCCATGCATATCAGTAGTCTCTGGGAGACAACCAGCTGAAAAGCAGATCTGCAGAAGACAGTGAGGGATCCTGGTGGACAACAAGCTGGCCATGAGACAGCAGTGCACAATTGTAGCAAAGAAGGTCAAGAATTGCTGGAGCTGCATTAAAAGTGGTTTTGCCAGCAAGTCAGAGGCGGTGACCCTGCCCTCTGATCAGCCCTGGTGGCACCACATTTGAGTACTGTGTCCAGTTCTGGGCTCTCCAGTACAAGAGAGACATGAACATACCAGAGAGAGTCCAGCAAAAGGCCATGGGGATGATGAAGGCACTCAAGCATGTGTCCTACAAGGAGAGGCTGAGAGAGACAAGACTGTTCAGCCTGTAAAAGGGAAAGTTCAGGGTATAAATAACCAATGGAGTTTTAAAGAAGTGTGGGGCTCAGACTAGACACCTCCAGATGTCCCTTCCAACTCATCTGTTCTATAATTCTGGGAAGACTGCAAGAATAAGAAAGCACACTTTTTAGTCTATCCACCTGGAGAAGATGAAATTGGTGTTCCAGTCCACATGTCAATGTCTATCCAATTAGCTTATCAATTGATTTTAATATAAAGCTCAGAAGAATGTGCTTGGCCCATAGTTCTCAGTGAAGTGATGACTATCACTAGTCACAGCTCTGTTTGGCCTTTCCACTGCTGTAATGGAAATGACACCATTGAAGTGGATGTGACTATGAAATAACCCAAGATGTGCTGCTTTGCACAGAGAAAAAAAAAGCAGCATTTTCAGAACTAACATCACTGAGAAGCTGTGATGATAAGTTTTAAAATCCTTCTGGTAAGAAGCATATTGGAAAAGAATGGCAAAGCATGACTAAAACTGCTTAATTAGATACATTTTGTCCCGCTCTGTGGTATTTATTACCTTTGTTATCCTGTGTATTATTATAGGTTCTGAAGGTCAGACTTCGAAGTCATGCTTCAGGTTCTTTCATTTGCTTAAAAGTGCCTGGTCTCAATGCCCTCTGCCAAATTCCCTCCTGCAGAGGTTTTATCAAGCATTTATGAAATTTATATTTGGCCTGTGATTTTTCTTTTCTAAAGCTGGGGAGAGATGAAACTCATTCAATTTTAATTAGTACTTTAAATGGGTCATTATCATATCTGAAATATCTGAATGAGGGTCTTGGAGCTGGCACATCTTCTTGGAGGGTGGCATATTCAGATGCTTTACATAACATGGTAACAATGCAAGAGCGATCGCTGTAATTTTCCCTGAAGTGGTGCAGTGTAGAAGGACACATACTAGATGAGAACTCCCCAGGGACACCCCGAGCAAGCGCGTGCCTATCATGTCTACACACTGCAAGGACATTTTTGTTTCTTTGCTAAATATACAGCATGCCAACAAAAGAGGCAGAGGCTTGGACTCATGCCTCAGAGTGGAGACTAAGACAGTGCTTCACTGCCCTCCTCTGCAGTCACTGGGAAAGGAGGAGCAGGATTTCTCCAGCCAGCTCATGAGACACAGCCCAAGTCCCAGACACCTCATTGCAAAAGTGCCTTCACCTTGCCAGCCACTAACAGCAGTGAAGAAACCCTCAAGGAAACAGCCCTGACAACCTTTTCATGTTCTTCCTTCTTTGTATTTACATGTGTTTTTCTTCCACACCTTTTGGCCTTTTCATGGTGTTTGGTCTTTCTTACTTTCCTGCTCTGGATAAAGGGGTAACATTCAGTGCCAGCCTCTGCTGAGAATCAGACTGTTTTTCAAAGTCCTTTGAAATAGCACCAGGCAGTAAGCAAGCCACGTCAACTTTTATGCCTTACCACCATACCATGTGATGTCCTTCTAGGGACCTGGATGTTGGATTCCAAATTTTGCTGCCAAAAAGGGTTAAAAATGAACAAGGAAACAGTATCAGTGCAGACAATCTTCCGCTACTTGTCCTGCTCATTTGTGTAAGTGAGCACTGTGTGATCTCCTAATGATCTTACTATATTCTGCAATGAACAAGTCTTTTTAACCCATAACTACTTATCTCATATTTAGTTACTGGGTGGCAACTTCCATACAAAATATTGCCCCTGATAATACAGGCCAGCAAGACTGCATAGAGAGAAGAGTAAACAGCCTGCTTAACATGGTCTCCTGCAGCCCTCTTATAAAAGGAAATGTGAGCAGAGGTGCACCTTGACCAGCTGGAGTTTTGAAATGTGTTTGCAGGAGCTCAGGTTGCAGCCTGTATAAAAGCTTTTCTTGTGTAGTGGTTACATCAAGCATCAGTGGCTGCTGTTCACTAGTGCGTGTGGAATGAAAGCTAGTGACAGGTACAAAAGAAAAAAAAAAAAAAAAAAAAAGAAGGGAAAACACATGGGACAGAGCAAAGAACAAGGATTGGTGTATGTTATCACTCAGCTGCAAACAGCAGGGCAGGAGAGGGGAGGGAAGGCTGCTTGTCCCAGTTAACCCAACCTGCTGATGAATCAAAGGGGCTCTGCTTTTCTTTCAACTCCAGTTCCCAGAACAGTGAAACAAGGCAAAAAAACAAGTGGAAGAGACTTGGAGGTGGGCAAGGCAAATAAAACACAGTAATGGCAGAGTGTCCTAAAGTGAGCAAGGAGAGGAAACCATTAAACATGTTTTTACTCAAAATAGATGGTTAGTTTTTCACCTTGAACAGCAATTATGTGTTTCTTCCAAAACAAGTTTAGTAGCATTCATCTTAGGGGTGGTATCACCTTCTGTTTACTCCACGCTTACCTGTGTTAGAATATACAAAAACTGGGCAGCAGTTAAGATTTCAAACCTGAATCCAGCTAAGCACTTAAACACAGCTTTAGTTGAGGTACATCATTAGACCCACCAAAGGCAACAAGCTATTGATTTGATTAAAATTTAACAGGTACTTGAATACTTTGCTAGACTGAGATCTCCCAGACACTTTTGTTTGCTAATTCCCTGAAGCGTTGAACAAATGATGCACCCTATCCTCCTCCCAGGCAAAGTCTGGTTGGCAAGCTGTGCTCCAGGTCCGGGAGACTCCATGTGCACACATCCGTACAGGTCATTACCACAGCATGCCCTTGCCTAGGGCTGCCTCTGCAGGTTACTGCCTTCTCACCTCCTGCTCATGAGAGATGCCTTCTGCCTGTACCAGCTGAAATGAGCCAGGGTTGGCCTGAAAGGGTTGAATACAGACAGGGCCTTGCTAAGCCAGTTGACTGATGGAGGTCAAGGAGTCTGTGCTGAGCCAACAGGTTTGGGAGGATGGGAACTTCTGTCCTGGCAAGGATGATGGGGATGGCAACTCTCCCTCCCACATGCCTGACCCCCAGGGAGAGGCATGTTTGTTGCCAGGCATTACATTCTGGTAAAATTGTAATATTTTTTAAACTCAAGTCAAGGGAATAAAATACAAGTCATTCTTTTTCTTGAGTAAAGAATACATTCACTCGTCTTTATAATCACCCTGTGTCACAAATTACTGATAACTCCTAAAAAGAAAGAGTAGATGTGAACACCCCGCCTGCAGGTGTAAACACAGGGCAGAGTCTCTGTTGTCAGAGACTCTTTGGAGTCAAACCATGAAGTGGAGTCATTATTTCTGTTCTTTCATTTTATGCTCACATATACTTGAAAAAAAAAGGAATATTTCCCAACCAAAGGAAAATTATTGTAGGTGTAGACCAAAACTGTAAGTTTCATTCATTCAAATTAACAGTGTATATACTACAGCTTTGAAAAAAAGGTAGGCTGAATTCTAGATGCTTTATTTAGGGAGAATAAATCCAACCTTATAGAAGATGCCTTAATTACTTGTGTCCAGTGACTGCACATGGAGCTGAGGCCTGGCAGTCCAGGCAAACTTCTCACCCCTCCACTGAACTTGGGCACCATGAATTGCACTGCCTATGCATGTTTTGTAGTGGGTGCAAAAAAAGGCTGTTGTGGGTGGGAGGATGTGGTAAGCCATTTTTTGTAACTTTTGCAAGTAAGCAATCAAACAGAAAAAAAATCCTCCATGCACTGTGGTTTACTCTGAAACTGTTGAGAAAATCTGGATTGTTTCTGTCTTTCCCTATTAAACTCAATTAATTTGTCCAAGCAGAAGCAAATGCAGCAGTAAAGTGTTTTAAAAGTACTGTTCTCCTTCTCTCTGTTATTTTCTAAATTACCTTCTTCCTTTCTGACTGTATTGCTCATTAGATTGTATTTCAAAGGCCACTAATCAGGCTAAGTGCCTGTGGCTTGCTGGGAGAGATGCAGTTTCGGAAGCACAGAGTGAACAACCCCATTTTAGCAGTGAGATGAGGTAGGGCATTGCAGGTGTCAGCACCTCCAGGACTCCTCAGTGAAAAAATTACACACATTTCTTGAAACACTGATTGCAGTGCATTTGCACAAGGGTTTCTGGCAGGCAAGAAAGTAACCCTGGAACTGCTGTTCTTCTTTCATAACTGTTACTTCTCAAATTGGACACTATAAGGATTAGAGATGGGATTGAAAAATTCACAATGGGGAGTACAGACCTACCTCTGCTCATCATCCCATGATCTCTAACCACTTTGTAGCTGACTGCTGCTGTACCATCATTCGTTCCGTGTCTTCAGTTCCCTGTATCAGCAGGTGCCAGTCCAAGTTCAAAAGAAATTACAGCAAGAATAGCCTTCTGCACTTACTATGAACATGGAGATGTATCAGGGCTGTAAAGTAACGTGAATAAAGACAGCTTCTTTAGCTTTCTTTCTGGAAATTATATGTTGATGCAAAGTATTTTAGAGAAACACATGCAGAAAGAAGAATGACCTTCTTCAGCCAGACACCACTCAGTCCTTTGCTTGCAGAAACAAATGCAATGAGGTGTTGCAGTTCTGTGCCCTTCAGTTCAAGAAGGACAGGGAACTGCTTGAGAGAGTGCAGTGCAGAGCCATAAGGATAATAAAGGGAGTGGAACATCTCCCTTAAGAGGAAAGACTGAGGGAGCTGGGTGTCTTTAGCTTGGAGAAGAGGAGACTGAGGGGTGACCTCCTTGATGTTTATATGTAAAGGATGAGTGTCTGGAGGATGGAGCCAGGCTCTATCTCTGTTATGTCCAATGATAAGACAAGGGGCAATGGGTGAAAGCTGGATTATAGGACGCTCCATGTAAACATAAGGAGAAACCTTTTCACGGTGAGGTTGACAGAGCATGGGAACAGACTGCCCAGAGAGATGGTGGGGTCTCCTTCTCTGGAGAAATTCAGAACCCACCTAGACACATTCCTGTGTGACCTGGTCTACGCGATCTTGCTCTGCCAGGGGGGTTGTACTAGATCTTTCGAGGTCCCTTCCAACCCCTACCATTCTGTGATTCTGTGATTGATGTCAGTTGTTTGCTTATTCAGGCACTGTCAAGACCTGTTTGTACTGCCCCGTCCTATGGAAGCAGCCATGTGTTCTGCAGGGCAAAATAATATTAATCTTCAGCACTTCTAAAGTGCTTAACATTTTCCCAGGGCTTCACAAATATGAACTGAACTGCAGTCATAGCACTGATATGTGAAATAGTGAGCTGTCAGTGAGGCAAGGTAGCAGACACTGTCTTCCCCCTTCTACAGATTGGTAACACAGCCTCACTCAGAAATGACAGTGTCAAAACAAGTTTCCATGATCGTAAATCTGGACAGTGGTCTGAATGTAGTGTAACAATGCTTTTTTTTTTTTTTTTTTTTTTTTTAAGTCCCTTGGGAAAAACAGTAAAAACATAAATTTCTATGGGTAAAATGACCTTGAAAAACAGAAGCCTGGCAGGTGCAGGGGAATACGCGTCCCAGAGTGCTTGCAGGAATAAATCAGCCACAAATGAAAACAAATTGAAAGCCAGGGAGGATGATAACGGTAGACTTACATTGAAAGGCTTGGTCCTGAAAAGATATATGAACATGATGACCTCTGCATGCTGGGGCTGGGGCTCTGCAAAGCTCCTCAGTGACTATGTCTGTCATCATCCAGCTCCTCTGGGGCATTACCTGATAGCCCAGCTGTTCGGATGCAGATGTCATAGGGTGGGGTAGCCCTGAAGACTGCAGTGGGGGATAGAGAAACTATAGCTATATAGGTATAGCAAATGACTGAATCATCTGATGAGGGTAAATACCCTTCTGGAGGGTGTTATGTGGGGCAAACAACATAAGATAGGTCCTTCATCTCCCTCTGAGTCAATTCAAATCCATCAAATAAGCAGGGTGCCAGGGTTCACACTGGTAATATTTGTTACTTAAATATATTGGAAAAATGACTCAGTATTTACCTGCACAGTTAAATCTGTAAAGTTGAAAACTGTCAGCTGTCTCAGGTGAGATGTTTCTGTTTTCATGACCTAATCCATAGCAGTAATGCCCACAAATAACCTGTCAGAAAATGTAAAAGGAGGGACAACTATCTTAAATTCTGTGGCTTGCTAAAAATTACAATAGCTATTTGATCATTGTCTTAAAACTGAATGTTTATTAAAAGATTCTTTGTTCCTTAGTTTTAAGGGCCTACAATTTTTAAAGCTTTGCTGTAAGACCATTTGATTGAAGTATCTCCAGTAGCTCTGAGGAAAGCACTTTGGATGCAGAACAAGATGGATGTTAACATTACTGGAGTGCAGAGTTAAAATTACTCTCCCTGTTTCTATAATACTGAACTCTGCTGCAAGGACAGAGTTGCTTTTTGTTGCTAAGCATAAGAAAAGGCATGCTATTCGGTAAAGCAGGCTGCCTATCCATCACACAAACCAGAAGGAGAACATCTGCATTTTGCTAGGATCGAGGTTTAATCTGACTCCACTAAGAATGCCTAACTAAGACTTTTTTAACTTGTTTGTTTGCACTGCGAATAGAATATTCTTGTGTCAACTCAATTAAGCCCTCTATAAGTAAATGCAGGATTCATCAAGTAGTCATCAGGATCTGGTAAACATTAAATCCTGTGCCAGGCTCCTTATGAAATTAATCCCTGGTTCCTCAGGAGTTTCCAGACAGGCGTTTGCTTCTGTTTTCTCTCATAGCAGGGCTGGACTGATAGGAAGCAAACAAGCAGCAGCCCTTTATCTAAATCACTGAGCTGCTGCACCGACATGCAAGGGAATAGTTTTTGCTCAAATCAAACAAGCAGGCCAAATAAATTGGTAGATTTTCCTGTTTCTCTAAGTCACAAGGCTGTGCTCTAAATGAGATAAGACCATCCAGTTATTGGGTTTGCCTTTCTCATTGAGATACCGGCATTCTGCTGCTGTGAAACCATGGGAAACCAGGTCATTTTTTAGCCAATTTTTCTCTTTGCTGGTTAAGACCCTCTCATGTAAGGCCACTTCATTTGACTTGCTGGAGCGTGCAATAGCTCACTGGTTAGTTTTGTGAAGAAAATAGCACTAACTGTTAACATGAACTGTATCATAACACTTAATGCCATACTTTAAAACCTAATCCTCAAGTTAAGATTATGTTGAAACCTCAGCTCATTAAAATGATAAATATTGGCTTTGCCAGATGTCACTGCTGTGGAGGAAGGCTTGAAAATGAGTACCTAAAAACTAGCAAACCATGAAACAAACAAAAGTTTTTCAGACTAGTTTGTACTGTAAAAAATACATATATGAGACCGAAATTTCTATAATAAAAGTGCATGCCCTATTTTATATTTGTATGTTCTTTCATTTTTAAAGAAACCTCTCAAAAGGCACTTATGTCTGTTCCTAAAATTATTAAACACTGTTTTCTTTTAACTGTAAACTAGTGTCAACTCACTTCAGAAAAACAAACATCAACCAAAAGGTTTCACTTTCTTTTTCATTCTTACACTTGAAAAATTAGTTTTGTTTCTGGATTTATTTAGACTTTGTTCTCAAAACATTAATGGGCACTTTAATCTCTGCTCAAATCCCTTTTTTATCCTGCAAAGGCTTTTTTCAGTGCAAGAGTGTTTCCACTTTTTCAAAACATTTCTTCTTGCTCTGCATGGATACTTTGTTTTGGTGGGCACAGGAATTTTTTACCTCGCTCAGTGTCTTTTTACAGGGAAGTCTGGATGAGGAGAGAGTGACCCTAATAAGAGGCAGTAGGGACACATCTGGGCTGAGTACAGCTTTTTTGGCAGCGGTTCGCTCCTACTCCCTTCTGCCAGTTTACCTGGTAGACCATCTGTCTTCAGTTTCAAATCTTTAATCCACATAGAGGAGTATGACTTCAGAAATTACCTGCCTCTTACCAGAATGTATTGCAGACATTTTTGTCCAGTCCTTACCTGACTTGACTCTGCAAATTTTATGGTGTTTTCCCTTTGTTTCCTCCGTTTGTCTCCTGCAGCGCTTTTCACACATTTAACATCAGCCAGCAGTAGCTGTCACCACAGTTCAACGGGCCCATTATAAGGCTTAATTTACTGTGGCCAAAGTGGCTACTTTGTGACTCACATTATAGCCTTAGGAGCTCTTGTTTTCTGGTACCTGAAATACATGGGAAAGGAGGTGGAAACCTTTCACTAGGTGTTAAACTGCTGGCTAGTAATTTAGCAGGTTATTTGTGTTTAACACATCCAAGATAAGTATTGACAGCCATCTTCTGCAACTGATACCTTGAGAAAAAAGCCCTACAGGGCTGTTTTGAGATTTGATAAATATTGGCTTTTCCAGATGTCACTACTGTGGAGTAAGGCTTGAAAATGAGTACCTAAAAATGAGTACCTACAGAGCTACCTATATTTAGAAAAACTCTAAAAGTAAGAGCAGTTATTCAATTCATTCTGCATGGGCATAATACCAAGGAGGGATTTTTATCTTATAGCTGAGCCACCTCCAACAGTTGGTGAAAACAAAAGATCATCTGGGATTGAAAGCCATATCACAATGCTCAAAATATGACTAATGAAAAATGGCATATGGTTGTCTGGTGAGGGCCTTTCACACTCTCCTCAAATCCTGTAAAATTTGAACATACATAACATGAAAACATCATTGACCTTCTGAAACAGAAAGCCACATTAGTGATGCTACTTTGTTCTAAGAATTTCCTGTTCTTTTCACCCCTTTCCCTTTGGTCTTACATATAAAGACATTTGTTCCAGCCAGGTGTCAACTACCTTTAATGGGTATCTTAGGTGGTGCTAGTGGCAACCCTGTAGAAAGTGCTTAGAGAATTTAAGAGAGAAGTCAGCTTTAATAGTGAACAGTGGTATATTTGCAGATAAGCGAAATATCTGTGATGAAATCTTGCTATGGTTTGTAGTAGAAATTCAAACAGAAATACTGTTCTCTCCTTCTCAGTTGTGTATATGCTGTCCCTGCAGCAAGCCAATATATCTACTGAGCTCTTTGAAAGTAAAACATGGGACTTCTGCTTGGATTTGCCATACCTGAAAAAGGCAGACTGTGTCCGCATAAATTTGTCCAAGAAATTACCAGGACCAGTTTGAAATAACTTGTTAAAAAAGGACTCTTCCACAGAATTTCTTCCTCTTAAGACCTGCAGACAGCCTTTCATGGCATCCCTTCGGTCCCACCTCCTGCCTCTCTCCTCTAGTGATTCTTTCCAAAAGAGTCTCTTTTGCCACACTCACCTCTTCAGTTCAGAAGTGTCACCTGAGCAGAAAATGAAGATTCTCTGCTTTTGTCCATGACTTCTGGCTTGCCGAACATCCTGAAACCATGGAGAGGCTTGCTGAGGAGGAAGGTTACTCTTCAGCACACATTCTGATTATTTGGGAGTGTGGGGGGTTGATTTTAGCGTGTGGACTTCATAGATGATCTGTGTTTCTCCTCTGTGTTTAACATGCTCAGGTTATCTCACTTACTATGTAGAATCAATGCACATGCAGCAGGTTTGATACTTCCCAGATGTATTAAAGCCCATTAGGTACATAATGCACTGAAGCCTGCAAAAATATTTCTGTCAGGAGAACCCATCTATCACACAGGCCCTGAAATGACCTTCCCAAGAGTCAGTGTCTAAAAATGAATTAAATTTTCACTGCCTTTCTAAGAGGCTCTATGAAGCCAGAAGCTCAAACCCTGAACAGAACTCAAATTCAGTCCCAAATGAGCTATCATTCTTCTTTTTCCAGCAGTTATTTCTTTATAGCAAATAACTGGTGGACCACTAAGTGTGGTCTCTTCCCTGTTATACATCCAGCTCTGCCATAAGGTGATCATGTTGCCACACTGGAGGAGAAGTGGGGGTGTTACTTTAGTTTCTTTTTCTACATTATCAGAAATGACACAATTCGCAACAGTCAGCAAACACATTTTTGCCAGCACGTTGCCAATTGTTTACAATTAGCAAAGCATTCAAAGATGTTTCAACTACTGGTATTATTTCAAATTTTTACACTCAAACCCTGTCACTTTTGTAGATTTTAGGGCCAATGAAAACACCTTACAGGCTCAGGGCTGAATACTGACTTTGCCTCATCCCAGTTTATTCATATTGTGCCCTTGCAAAGGGTGCCAAGGACTAGAATATGAAGAGTTGTCTAGTTTTATTCACTTCAACTCTCAACAGTCCTGTCAAACCCCATAAACTGAGAGACTCATACAGTTCATTCTCTCATCATCATTTCACAGACAAGGCTAAAACTTAAAACTCCCTTGACACTGTGGCACGTCTCCTGCTTTGTGGTCCAACGTGCTCAGTGGAGGTGGCCAGCCAGGTCAGGATGCCAGCGGGAGAGGAACATGATGGGGATGCACTGATGCCAAGTGGGTACCACATTCAAGCTATCCCTGCCAGAAGGTATATTCCCAGCCTGACTCCACAGTCCCTCCCAGCTCCCAGTGCCTTCTCACAGGTCAGAGGCAAAGTTACCCAAGAGAGTTACCTCCACAGGGAAAGATTTGCCAGACTTCATCAACAACAGTCAACACAGCAGGTAATGCTAGCAGCCCACAGGCACATGAGCAGGAGCCCTCCAGAGACCACACCACCTTCTCCCATCTGCCAAATGCGGGCAACTGGGAAAAGAAAAAAGAAGTTTTATGCAAGTACTGCCCTGCAGAGCTTCATGAGGTGGGCTGCAACATCATCTTCAGCTTGTAAAACAAACCTGGTTAACCACAGTGGACTCATGGATTAAATAGCATGCCCATTAAGCTATTATTATTATTATAATCACTTCTGATGTGCACTGTGAGACATTCACCTGGCTTTCATCCATACCTCATCTGTCTGCTGTTTGTGGTTGAAGAACAAGCGACGTTTATCCTGGGCTAAAAGACAGCTTTGTTCCAGACCACATGTCTCATTCACTGCACATATGTCAGCCCTGCAGGTGCTGTCAGACTCAAGAAACAACAACCTTTGGAGCAATTTTCAAAAAAACAATGCAATGTCAAGGTACTACTTCGACAAAACAATAAAAACACTTTCTTTGCCTCAGTCATAGCAAGTGTTGAGTTTTGTTTTTTTTCCCCCAGACAGTGAGTTATATTGTGCTTTCTCTTCTATTACTATGACTGAGAATAACTTCACTGACTTCAGAGAAAGGTTTCACATTTATGCTACTAAGTGAAATTTTAAATCAGCACATGGATATGCTGCATATTTGAGGGACTTGGCTGGTTTATCACTTTAATTCTTCAAGAACTGGCTTTGTATTTTCTTGTGTCTGATGCAGTGAAAGCAAATCTAAGCTTTCAATAAGTAATATATGAATCACAGCTTTTGGGGGGACCGATTTTACTCCAGGATTTCCTATGAACATATCACCTAGATGCAAACAGCATAAAGAGCCCTTTCATATTTAATCCAACTGCTACATCACATAACATGCCAGATGAGTTCTTTCTTTCAGCCATCCCAAAAGAACCATTAAATCTTCCTTTCTTTTTTCTTTTTTAAAACCTGATTTGGATATCTGTTGATTTTTTTACAGTGACAGCTCACTGTCACTGCAAATATGGTCCTCCTCAAATGTAAATAGCAAGTGATCCATTTGTGGTTTTTTTTACAAATGCATTAAATTTAAAGATATGTAGCTTGCCCCTGTGGCTCCTAATCAAATACTTGTAAGTAAAACTTTCCTTTATCTTAATGGGTAAACAATTATGGTCCAGATCTACGAAAGTGCATAAAGAAGAGCCTACATAGAACCGGGCTTTCTAACACTATACAGCCAAAATACAGCCTTATCCCATAAGGATTAGGAAACATTTTATGTAGCATTAAGTTATACTTTCATATATACAAAGCGCTGCATCTGTCTTGGAAGGAAATCACTGCTACCCATCCATGCATGGCCAAAGCCAGTAGCCAAGCTTCCCACTGACAGATGGGAGCTCTGCATGCTGTGCCCCTACCACATCTAATACACTTTGTTTGCAGATACTTGAGGGCATTTTGGGCCAATTTCTGCCACAGTCCAGAGACAAACACATCAGCTCTACAGAAGCCAACACTGGAGCTAGACCCATTAATGAGCAAGAAGAAAGACATAGGGTCTGCCATAACTGCACTGTAAAAACCTTTGGTTATGGATTTGAGGCATGGTATAAGCCACAGCTATGTTGCTGGTCCTGTCTTAGAGGGAAATTAAAAATTGCGTTGTCAGAAGAACCATAACAGTACAAAAATGTCAAGAAGAAATCCCCAAACCCTGCCACCCACCCCCAAAACTGTAAAAGGTCAGAATTTCTTATTATCCTCTCTGAAGGATCCTCTTCCTGACACAGAATAGCAAACTTAATAATGGGTAATAGATCCCAGCCACAAAGAGCTTTGGTTGCTGTTGCTTTGTTTTGTAATCTTTTTCCACAATACCTAAGTGAAAGAAGCAGATACTTTTTTTTAATTTTTTTTTTTTTTAGGAAACCACAGATATAAGTTGTTCATCTTCTTTCTTTAAGCCTTTAAGGAACTATCCTGCCTCTCATTTTGCTTCTGTGGTAACTCTTCACTTTATCTTTGATTACCAGTTTCAAGGAGCATAGGGTGTTTGAAATGTTCAGCAAAGAGAAACTCACTATGTCCAGCACACAAATTTGTAAGCCAAAAATCTGTCCAGAGCCGAAGTTTATGAAGAATTTTTTTCTTTCATTAAAATAATAATAATAATAATTAATAATAATAATAAGTGATTACAGACTATTTTACTTCACACTTTGAGTGGAAATATTAAAGTTTGGATACAAATATATAATTTACAAGTAGTTCACTTTTCTGAAATGTGTGTGGAGCTGGAGTGTGCTGACAGCCAGTGCAGAGCAGAATCTCCTGCCTCTGTTTCTCTTCCATGAAAAATGAATATGTGCTCAACCAAGCAATTGCGTCCACAACTTGAAGTTTTGACTTAAACCACATGAAAGGGGTTCTCTATAGCATAGTGAAGGGTAGACATACTTGTGTTACCCTCAAGCTATATTACACAGGATGACAGCAATACAGCTATCAGAGGAATTAAGAATGAAACTATGCCATGTTCAAAGCCCATAGGCGCTGACTAGCCCATATCACATTTTTACAGGTATCCTCTGTTCTGCTGGTAAAATAAAGATTCAGTATAGATTAATTTTAATCCAGACCATCACCTTCATTTTGCTATGTAGTAACCATATTAGATTAAGGCAGGTGCTGAAGTCTGCTGAATTAACGCACCTGACTAAATAATTTACTCTGCACCCACTGGATTATCTAATTGAACATCTGCCTATTTTTGCTCTACATGGAGATTTTTGTTTGAAAATACTGTCTTTGAAATCATTGGAAAATTTGTTACAGACAGCCACAGTTTCAGAAATTCATGACTACTATCTAAAGAAACACAGCAAAAGATCTGAGTGACCTTTAAGTACTGTAAAGGAAATTTTTTATTCTCCACTGTGGATTAACATATTATATAGTTCAAGAAATAAATACACACAGTTCCAAGGCTTCTAGTCATTCCCCATAACACAATATTCAACCAAGCTATTTCTTATTTCCAGGTTTCCTTTTAGAGTGCTATTTGCTCAAAAGTTGATGAAAGATTATTTATAAAGGATAGCAGCCTGATAGTTCGGAGAGAGAATGTTTTCTTGCCATTTTCTTCCCACTTTACAGTACTTTATTTTCCTGTTCTTACAGCTAGAAATGCCAAGATGCAGGATAGATGGTTAAGAATTCAACTTGATGCGGAAATGTGAGTGTTTCATAGAAAACACAAGATCCTATCAGTAATCCAGAATACTAATCTCTTCCAGAAAAACTCATTCATTTGTATTTTAAGCAATAATTCTAAAATCAACATTATACATCCTAAATCAGCACACATTAAGATGAACACCATGCATAATGACATGACATTTAAGCTATAGGTCTGCAGGTCACATTTACCCTTTTTACGTCTATAATCAGAGGGAGCTCAAGAGGATCAGTACAGATCAGAATTTGCTAGAGCACAGCCTCAGGTATTATACTGTGTGTACAACAGTTATATGACTCGCCATGTGTAATTAACTATAGGGTTAGCACTTCAAAATTACAGCTGTGCTCACATATCCTTCATAAACTCACAAAGCTGTATGTGCAAATGACTAATAGATGCAGTTGCCAGGACACCAGCAGGCAGTTCACTTTCTGAACCTGGTACGATCCTGGTCTTCAGTGACTGGTAATTAACTAAACAAGTCTCCCAGAGGAAATGTGAAATCCTAGCTGTAATGCAGCAAATATCCAAAACTGACTTCAGGATGGCCTCGATTCTATTTAGAAAATCGGGGGGTTTTACATTCATAAAAGAGAACACATTGAATTTCCTGTTCTTAAAAAATCATTTGTAGCACAAAAGTTGTAACACGTACTACCCCATCCACTGTAACTTTCCTGCTGTTACTTCTTCCAGTAAATATTTTTGAGACAAAGCCAAAAGCTGGAAACAAACCTTTGTTTGAGCTGACTGTGTAACTAGAACAAGAACCAACAGAACGCAGGGAATTCAAGGTAGGGAAATGCTGGAAGAAAAATGGACAAATATTCAGATACCTGATTGTTCAGATATGATCTGTGCCAGTGAAAGTCAGTCTGGTCTTCTCATTGAACTAGTTAGATGAATAGAAGATATTGTCTCTCCCTGTGAACCATGGCATGCTCATAATCTTAGGTCACTAAGGCTACTGCTAAACACCGATAATACAATTACATTGGCCTATTACTCAAAGGTTAGCTTGGGGAAGAGAATAAATCAAAGAATGAAAACATAAGATTGTCACATAACACATGTAGGCTTCATCACATATATTTTACAGAAGTCCATTCACCAAGTGCTTAAATTGTTTGGGACATTTGTGTTAAAAGTGAACTACAGATTGTCAAGCTCTCTTGAATATTCAGTAAATACACAGTGTGATGTTTGTAGACAGGCACTTTAAGTTACAGACTATAAGCTATATGTTTTTAACTAACGCTTACATGCTAGTTGTCCTGGTTTGAGTGAGAACAGAACTAATTCTGTTCAGTGATTTTACTTTTCAGCTAAGCTCTTCTAACTAACTGCACTGTCTGAAGTTAGCAGCCTGTTCTCACAGACAGTGTCTGCTTCTAGCAGTGATAAC